>CANXYC010890711.1:0-10525 GCA_948193065.1 Aleurites moluccanus | reverse complement strand
TAGAACTAATTCAAATAACATGCATAAATACCAATTTCATGCATAAATATATATAAGCATAACAATATAAAGAAATTAAAAATCTCCCCCCAAAGATCTCTATATGGATTTGGTTCAGGCTAAGCTGAGGTGTTACAAATATTGGTTATAGTTATGTTTCCGCTGCGATATTGTGAGTGATTGCATGGTATGAGATGTTTCCACTGCAGTATAGTGTGAGTTATGCAATGTAGTGATTGATGGGTTCTACGGGTGTCGATCGCCTCGGTATCTCCCGTACCCTAGGAGCGTCACGATCCGGCATACGGGTCATGACATTGTCACTTTTAAACTCGTGCAGATTCAGATTTAGGAAATTAAACATACAAACTCTGCCTTCGTCTATAATCTGGCGGCCCTCCTAGGTTGGAGGCTCGCTAGGGACCACTACTGGTTGAACAGGAGCTGGAATTGGTGCAACTGGTGGAATAGTGGGTCTGATGGTGGCATAGCCTGTCTTTCCCACCTTAATTCTTGTATTTTTTCGATGTAATTCCATCATCCCCTGCATTATCTCCACTCTTTAGGGTCATCACCGATTCTGGTATCTTCTATCCTCCGTCAGGAACGAGGAGGTTCCTCTGTCTCCTCTCTTACTAGGGACTCATTAGAGGCCACCTCTGCCGCTCTGGTAACCTCTCTGTCTCTGTCTTCTATAGTGTGGTCTCTCTGACATCTTGATCACTATAGAAAATAGAAGATAGCTTAATACAGAACAATATCATAGAATATACAGAAAATACGACAAATACAGCAAAAGACGAAACATGAATTCCTATACTCCATGGTTTACTTATATCCTATTAACACAATGTCACGACCCGCTGTCTGGCCGCAATGGTCCTAGAATGCGGGAGATGCTAGAGGTGACCGGTACCTGTAGAACCCATCATCACATGCAATCATCTATTACCATCAATCTATTATTCAGTTATCTAATAACTATTCATTCTGTCAATCTGTCATTCATTCTGTTACTTTCTATAATTACTATCATCATAAACACATATACATTTATACTCCCAAAATATGACATACACATATATATATACAATCTGTCTATACCATTATACAATACCCATGGAGCATCTAGTACACATATAAAAGTACAGTGTTAAATAATTACACTATCTATACAATACTGCAGAATCCACAAAGAGTTAAAATGCTGGGATAACTGTCTCCCACTCTGTACCTGGAGATGGGAAATAGTGAGATGGTGAGTATATATGATACTTAGTGAATCTAATATGCATCAACTAATAAATAGGTAATGGAATATCAATAAATAATAGGCAAATAGAATAAATAAATCAATATGTTCAAAGATCTCTTGATACAGAATCAAGTACAGGAATGACTGAAAAGTTAGTACTCATATCAAAGGAAGGTATATCACAAAGACAAGACAGATATAGGGCCCTGAAACATATAGAATATGTGTCAAACACATATTAATCTCATATCAATAAACATAAGACTGATCAGGTCTTATGACTAGGACTGATAACCCTTCCCAGCTAGGGCATAAATACAATGTGCACAATGCCGACAGTATATACCCACTACCCTGTCAGGGCGGCAGCTCTGTCAAATCACAACGAAAACAATGGAAACAAGAAACATGTCAATAGATACCATTGCACAATAATGGTATCACCAAGTATCAATAATTCATCATCAATCAATTCAAGGAGCAATAGAACCAAATGAATAGCAATAACACGTGATTATACAATGACCAAGGGTTTGGCAACCAATAATGGGATGTAACATAAGTTGGTCATTTAGGAATAAAAAGTTGACGCAATTGGCATGCCATTGTCGCTGGCGACGATGGCATTTAAATGGTTGGCCTATGGATTTTTGAGCTAGGCACTTTATCGAACACTTGGTGTACAATAATGAAATGACATTTTGGCAAGGTTTTGGTGCAACTCCAACATTGCCCCAATTATCAATAACAACACACATAAAGGCAATTCCATAGGCATTATATACACAACAATAAACAACATTAAATGGATCAAATTGGAATGGAAACCAAAGGAAAAACAAGTTAAAAACATAGGCAAAAATGCCAATTAGGGTTTCGGCCAACATGGTGTTTTTGGAGCAAGTTTCAAACTTCAATTTAATACTTTAGGCATGATAAAGGATGTATGTATAAAAGAGTCACCTAATACTTTAAATAAGCCACCAAAATTGATTTGCCTCTAATTCTTCAAAGTATGCAAAAATGACAAATTTCTTCAAATGGATTTTCTACAACAAACCAACCATAAATAACTGATCAATTAACTTCCAATTAACATATTCTACACTTAATTTACACATACTAATCCAAAATCACCTAGCCAATTCATATAGGTTTAGGGTTTGAAAATTGGAAAAAATACTATATGCATCAATTAATACAATTAAACATATTACCTAATCTAATTAACATGTAATAAACCTAAATCAATCATAAAATCAAACAAAGTACCATTTTACCTCAAAATGATGAAATGGCCGAAATCTTCAAGTGCTTGGTTCTTGAAAATTTCTTGATTTCCAAGGTAGCAAATGGATGGAGGATGAAAAATATGTGATTTGTTTCAAGTTTCCATTGATTTTCCTTAACAAAAATGAAGGAAAATGGATGGGAGAAAAAGAGAAATTTTCGGACAAGAATGGGAAGAAAATGGCTAAAAATTTCTAAGGCAAGCTTATACACTAAGTCACATTTGATAAATTTCCTTTTGGTCCTTAAACTTTCCTTAAATTTTACTTTTGTCACATTTTCTTCTGTAATTTATTCTGACGATTTCATTGAAATTTGAATTTCAAAGTGAAAATTTAAACATCTTATTTTTATTTATACTTTATTATAAAAATAATTTCAGAGCCATTCTGAAACTCAGACAGTCTAAATTCCACTATATCCCAAAGTTTCATTTATTTACGATTTTGCCATCATTTAGTTTTTCAGTGTTCCTAAACATTTTTCACCTTTTTTCTTTTTTACTGTAATTACACATGCATATACATGATTCTTTATCCCCAGTTAGAATCAGAAATTTATCTGTTGATCGAACTGCTATTTTCTCGGTAGCGATATCGACACCGGCGTTTTTCGAAAAAGTTTTTTGTTTTCATTCTAACTGAGTCTCTAAAATTATTTTTAGTCATGTCAATGATTTCAAACCATATACTAAGAACTTTAATCATATAATTATGGTATGCTTTTTTAGGATATTACACACAATATCTAGTTACTATTCATATACAACCTATGCTTTGACATCACCTCTATCATGTCCCAATTGTGGAACATGATAGTCCTAGGATGCAGGAACCGCTAGAGGCGACTGACACCTGTAGAACCCATATCTTAACCAATTACTATCTTATTATTATCCAATTAATTACTTATTATGCATTCTATAACTCTGTAAATTGTAGTATGTCATTCTATAATTTGTGATTCTGGAGTCTATAATTATTAACCATACATGCCAAAATCATAATATACCTTTATATAATATTATATATCCATATATACAATCTATCTATAAACATTTACACATAACCATGGAGCATCTAGAACAAATACACAATACAAAGTTTAATTATTTACACTGTCAAAATATAATGTTGGTTCCACAAAAGAAAAGGAAATCTGGAACCCGCCTTCTGCTCTTGCCCTGAAAAATATTAAACAACTAAGGAATGAGTATATAAATACTCATTGAATCTAATATGCATCATATAAGAGGTAAAGGCTAGGTAAACAGTAAGTAACATATAAAATAATCAATGGTTAACAATATTGCACACCAGAATACAAAAGAAAGGAATTTAATAGAATCAAGGGTATGGAACCAATAAACAGGTTATCAATACTCATATCATGTAGATAAGACAGATAATGGTCCTTAACACATTTAATCATTTATAATCACATGTAATTTACATAAGGCTGATTAAACCTTATGGCTAGGACAATTAACCCTTCATAGCTAGGGTCTATAATAAACAATGTGCACATTGCTGACGGTATTTACTCGCTACCCCATCGGTAAGGATGTTCTGTCAAATCAACATATAGTTCAATAATAGGATGAAACAAATCAATGGTTTATAATGGGTAGCAATTAACTCATCAATAATCAAGTAGTCTCAAATAGCTCATATGGTACTGTAAATTAATAACGTATAAACTATGAAAGATACATATAGAACAATATGTATAACAATCAACAATAGGTTTGATTATAAGGTACTCATTCAAGGTCAAATGGGTTGGTATAATTGGCTAGCCAATGCCACTAGCGATAATGACATACAAATGGTAGGCCTATGAGAATTCAAATGATAGGCCTATGGTTTTTCATTGAGACAATTCATCAAACACTTGGTGTGCAACATACATTAAACATTTTGGTAAGGTTTTGGTGAAACATTGATATTGCCCCAATATCAAACAAACAACTTATAATTTAGGCAATATAATAGGCATTTGATAGCTAACAAATGCAATACTCAAAGGATCAAATAGGCTTGTGAAACAAGAAGGAAAACAAATCAAAATTCAATGGATGAATAGTGCAATGTGGTTTTGTCAAGATGGAGCTTTCAAGGGAGGGTTCCAATCATCAATTCAATGTATTAGTCATGTTAAATGATGCATATTAAACTCACCTAGCATTTCAAATTGCCTAGCAAAATTCCTTTTCTTCAAAATCTTCAAAGGAGGCAAAAATGACAATCTTCCTCTTCTTTGTGTTCTACACCAAAACAAACCTCAATTTAGCTTCTAAATGCATCTAATTAATATAATTTAACCTAATTAGACATTAAGAATCATTAATCAAGGGGTTGACATTACACAACTTCAATTAGGGTTTGGGAAATTAGGGGTTTTTAACCAAATGCATCAATTGATGCAATTGAACTCCAAACCTATCTAATTCATCACTTATAACACTTATTTAACCTAAATAATCAAAGAAATCATCATATTACCTTAGGTTGTTATATGTGCCGAATTCCTTTGGTAAAGATTTCTTGATTGCCTTTGTGATTCAAGGCGAAAAATGGTTGGAAAATGGAAGAAATTAGGTTGGTTTAAGGTTTTCTTTAGATTTCCTACACAAACTTTTGTTTCAATTTGGAGGAGAAATGGATAGTGAGGTTCGGCCAAAGAGTGAGAAGAAGAAAAAGACATGAAATGAGGGAAAAATCTTCTAAGGCATGCTTATATAGATGGGATTAATGGTAAATTACAATTCACTCTCCAAAACTTCCATTAGTTATACTTTGACCCTAAAATTTTCTATAGTTTATTCTGTCAATTCTGTTGTGTATTAGATTTCAAAGTAGGGAGTGAAATAACTTTTTTTAATCTGTAGTTTATCATCATATAACTTTCAGAGTCATTCTAGACTGTGAATGTCACGACACATTTCTGGATCGCGACGGTCCTAGGATGCGGAAGATGTCAATGGTGACCGGCACCCGTAGAACCCAGTATCACATGCATAATCTATAATCATCAATTAATTATCCATTTTATCTAATTACCATTCATTTTGTCATTCTGTAATTCATTCTGTAATTTAGTGCAAATGATTGTGATAGTCAATATATCATATCATATATTCATCATATAACTCATAACATCATCACATACATATATACATGTTCATTTTCTAGCTAACCCATACATACCCCATGGAGCAGCTAGATTATGAACATCAAAATAATACAGAATCAGAATATATACATCATAACAACTAGCAAAAATCCTCGGGTGACAGACGATAAAATTTTACAATTTACTCGTCTCCTGAAATGGGTAAACAAAGAAAAGGTGAGAATATAAGATACTCAGTGAATCTATATGCATCAACAAATAAACAATAGGTAATAATGGAGCAATGGTGCCAATAGGTCAAGATAAAAATATCCAGAATCAGTAATAGGTTATAGTATAGTCAAAGAACATAGCATAGGCTCGGTGTCATATGGAAAGACAGATAAAGGGATGGACTGTATGAAATCATACAATCTCCAGTAGAATCAGTATGGACTATATGCGAACATACAGTCTCCAGTAACATATCAGTATCAATGAGCATAAGACTAATCAGGTTTTATGGCCAGGACCATAACCCCTCCTAGCTAAGGTACCAATAATACAATATGCATATCGCCGACAGTATTTTCCCATTATCCTTTCGGAGCGGTAGCTCTGTCAAGCCATATTCAGATCAATATAAGGAAACAACATATCAATGGATACTATTATGTAATAATGGCATCCTCCATATCAATAAGCTCAATATCAATCAATAAGTTATCACTAGAATCAGTGGCATAGCAATAGATGGCATATGAATAACAATAAGTGGTTTGGTAGTCAACAAGGACATGGAACAAAAGTTGGCTCGGCAAAGGAAAACGGTAGGCCAATTGGCATGCCAACATCGCTGGCGACAATGGTATTCAAATGGTAGGCCTATGGAATGCAAACAATAGGCCAAAGACAAAATGACCTAGGCATTTTCACAAACACTAGGTGGGCATACAATGGCAAGCCAATTGGTTAGGTTATAGTGCAAATTTGGCTTGCCCATTTGAATCAACAACAACACACATTTGAAATAACACAATGGGTATCAAAGAAATGAGATTAAACATCAAATTGGATCAAAATGGCTATGGAATTCAAGACAAAATCAAGCAAAATATAAGGGCATGAATAGTAACATTGGTTTCGACCAAAACAAGAATTTCATACAAGGTTTCCAATTTCAATTCTAACACAATAGGCATGTTAAAGGATGCATATAAGACTCACCTAAGCTTCCAAATTGCTTTGGAAAATTGATTTTCCCCACAATTCACCAAATGAGCCAATAAGCACAACTTTACCAAATCTTGAATTCTATACCAAACAATCCATCAATTAGTTACCTATTAATCTCAAATTGATATATTCTAACATCAATTAACATAAACTAACACTAAATCATCAAGCTCATTCATACAACTTCAATCTAGGGTTTGAAATGAGGGAAACTTCAACAAATGCATCAATTGATGCAATTAACCACAAAACCCATCAAATTCAACCTAAATATCATCTAATTGAACCATAAAAACAAATAAACAAATTGATTACCTTAAGATGGTGATCTAGCCGAAACCTTCCTTAGGGTTGTTCTTGATTTTCTTTAGCTTTTCAATCAAATTGATGATGGAGAATGGTTAATCTAGGCTTAAACTTAAGTTTTCTATCAATTTTCTTTAAGAAAATTAGTTGGAAGATGAAGAAATGGATGGAATGGAGGAAGAGATGGTTCAACCATAAGAAGAAAAGAAAGAAGAAAGTGAAAATTTTGGTTAAGTGTTGGTATATATATTAAAATCATATGACAAATTATATTTTGGTCCTTAAGTTTCCAAGTATTCATACTTTAACCCCAACTTCTTCTGTAATTTATTCTGACAATTCTGTCAGGATTTGGATTCCAATGTGGGAGTCAATAAGCTTATTTTAATTTATACTTATTTATAAAAATAGTTTCAGAGTTATTTTGTAACTCCGACAGACCAATTTTCACTATTCACCGTAAAGTTCCATTTATTTACAATTTTTCCATTGGTTACTTTTTCAGTGTTCCTAAATGATTTTCACTTCTTTCTTTTTACCAAAATTACACATGCATTATGGTGATCTTTTGCCCCCTAGTCCAATTCAGAAATTCTTCTGTTGATCGGACTGCTAATTTCTCGGCAGTATTCCCAACACTGCCTCTTTCCGGAAAAGTAATTAGTTTGCTTTCTAACTGTGTCTCTAAAATTATTTCCCATCATTTCAAGACTTATGAACTACATACTGAGAACTAAATCATGCATGTGAGTTAGGAATTTCTAGGGTATTACAGTGAACAGTGGGTTTCCCAAAATGCCCCTGAAGTTTCACTTATTTATAGTTTTACCACTCTATTGATTTTCCATCATTTTTAATACTTTTCCATACTTTCTTTACATAATTAACTATTATTATTCTTAATCTATCATTAGCCACAATATTGGGAAAAATTAACTTTAATTGCATATTGTATTAATTCCTCAAATTTCCTAACTGTTGTCAGTGTTTTTGGTCCGATATCTAATGATACTATTTAATAACTATAACATACATCTAGGGTATTACAACCATGTGGCTCTTCCCCGAGGCCATGTGACACTGCTAAGGCCATATGGCCTTTTCCTTAGGCCGTGCAGCTCTGCTAGGGGCTATGTGGCCCTTGTCCTTTTGGGCATCCGATTTTTTGGTTTTGGCACCTTTTTCAACTCCTTTTCCCAAAAGGATTTGAGCTCCTTCTTTTAGCACTATAAATACACCTTTCATGCTCTTTATTTTTCATTCCAAACTCCATCAATGGCTCACCAATACTCTTGGATTCCTAAGATTAATGCTCTCCTTTTCAACATTATGTATAAGATTGCTCCTCTTCATTGGTGTCGCATGAGTTATAGATTTCTAAAGAGCCTAAAAAACTTTAATTGTGGCAAGATTGACCTTGAATTCTTAGATGTCGCCATTGAGTTTTAGGATAAGGAAGCTCATGTGTTTTATTTTCAAGATGCCGAAATTTGTCCAACCTTTGAAAAGTTTAGTGTCATCTTGGATAGGTATCCTAGCCCTTTCAACAAGGTTTCCATGGTGGAATTGAACACAAATTATCCAAGTAAGATGATTTCTTTCTTTAATATGTCTCCCTTTATGGTTCAAATACATATCATAAATGTCCAATGTATAAACCTTGCTACTTTAATCCCTTACCTTGAGATTTTTGACGAAAAGGATCCTGTTTGGCCTAGAATCCTTATCTTTTGCCTCTTTGAAAAATTTCTCTCAGTTAGTCATGATGACTTAATGGATTATAGGATGCTATCCATTGTGGAGGGTATCCTTAAAGGTGAGAATCACTTTCCCTTAATTCTTATGAAAACCTTATGTGGTTTGAATGAATGGAAGGCTACTAGAATTTTTAAAGGATGTCCATTGCTCTTGTAAGTAACCATTCTATCTCTTTACTTTTTCTTTTTCTTTATGCTCTATTTTTTACCTAAATTTCCTTCTTTCAAGAGTTGGTAACTTAACGAGCTATTTTTTTTTCTTTATTTTCCTAGATATGGCTACGAGAGAAATTGCAAGTTATTAAAGTTATTGAAGCTATTGTAGTTTATAAAAGTGTAAAGTTGTGTCATTGAATGATTAAAAAGTGAGGGAATAAGGGTGGTTAGAAATGCTATTTCTTGCAAATTGTGGTTTGATACTATTCATGTTGGAAATTTATTTAAAAGTACTAGGGAAACTCCGTTGAAATTGAACTAAATATTGGAATTGGGGTTCTACGAGTTTAGGTTGCCTTAAGTTTTCCTTTACTCTAAGACCGTCACCTTCCTGAAGTGGGGGATGTGACATGATTATACTGTGATTGTTAGTATATGTGCTCTAAAGACAATCATTGCAATGATAATTTTAGATAATATTAATAAAAGGCATTCTTTATTAACTAGTGATTTATTTATGTTTAGAATAAAATCGTATAACTGCTTAATAAAATCCATAGTGTAAATATAGCATGAAGTCATTCATGATGTGATCATGATAGTGAGATGCTTATCATGCGCAATTATGTATTATTTAAAATATCTCTAGTCATAGAATCAATAAGATGGGACATTATTAATTCGTAAAGACTAACACTTGTGTATACTATTTGATTTGATCAAATCATGTGATCTCATAAAGATGCAGACACGGAGATGTCTAAATATAACATATGGATGCTTACTAGGAGTAGTAAGTACATTGTAGTGATCACCTGAGATAATCATATAGAATTCTAAACCTTGTTAATGATACATCTCAATATGGCAATGTGCAAATGTCTTTGAACTTGAGATACTTAAGAGTGATCTAGAGTGAATAGGCTATGCTTTGATTCCATATCTTGCTCTCCTAAAGGGTTTGCTTATAGGGCAAACATTAGGTATAGTTAGAGGCACTCTTAGACATTTAAGTAATCGATAAAGAAATTCATAACTCCTATTAGAAGGAGGGTTTTACCTAAGGCCTCTTGTGAGAGATCATTATTGGAAATCTGTGGTCAGAGTATACTATACTTAGAGATGGCCTTTAAGGAAGTCATTTTTAGTAATGAGGCTCGGGGACAAGGAACTACTATTCGGGCTAAGTATGGTGTAGCCAGCTTAGAGGAGTTAACACAAAGTCTATACGTTAAACCGAACGTGGTAAAAGTAATTGAAGGGACTACTATGTAACACCTTAGCCTAAACCCTAATAGGGACCTTTAGGGAAATTATTTTCCTTTCTTTATGATGTGCTAATATTATATGTGAATGCATGGAATATATATATATGCATGTTATATGACCTAATTTTTAGGCCTAGAGTTGG
>CANXYC010890660.1:0-15204 GCA_948193065.1 Aleurites moluccanus | reverse complement strand
CTGAAAAAGTTAAAAATAGTAAAACTAATACTGAAAACTCATTCATCAGCCGTTACTTCTATTGTCTTTTTCCTGAAATACCCTTTTCCATAAAATGAGTCTATAACAGTGTCATGGATTCATAATGAATTGGACTGAATTGTTCTGAATATTCCACCACTGCCATGAATTTTAAAAGCAACAAAATCACTTCAATCAACAACAAACTAGAATTCAATAAAATCGTAAGATAAAAAAGAAGGAATTTAACAAAATATGCAACGTATTATGTTAATAATTGGATTAATTATAAGAAATTGTTGTTTCACAGGTTTTGAATTTTTGTGATTGGCAAATCACTCGTAGAGAAATGGAAAATAATGTATCAGTGGGAAATTCTGTTACAAAACAGCTGAAACATTAGGAAACGGTTGTTATGTAAAACCCTGGTTATAATACAATAGGAAGAGTGAAATAAACTTACTTGAGGAAGCGGTAATACAACAAATAAGTCAACAAAAAAATATCCACGGAGGTAGTGTAAAGCAATTTTCTTTGGATGGTCAACTAATTCTCCAGATCCAACCACTCTGGATTCCGGAGCTACATAGGCCAACCTAAACTGCAAAGATTAAATAGAGTGAAATTGATGCAATTAATTGCTTCAATATTCAGAAATTGCTAGCATTGAGATGTTTAATTGGAAAATCCTATATCAAATGAAAAAGCATGGAACAATTTTTAAACCACAAAGAATAAGGAAGAAAAATGCAGTATATTCATCAAATAATCCAAACATGAAGAGTTAAACTAAAGGAAGATAATCTTTGCATGAAATACTAACAGCAAGAACAATGGCACATATGATACTTGTAATTGAAGATACGAGTCCACGGAATTAGAGAAATCGAATTGATGGCAAAGTGGGATATATACAGCAACTAAAACATTCTTTGTTATGTTCAGTACTGAAAATATTTCCTATTGCACCATTTGATTAGTAGCCCACTGGCCAGTTCCAACTATGTTTTAAAAAAAATGATGTGTTATGAACCTCATTAGATTCATACATTAAAAGTTGTAAGTTTGATAAAACAAAACTTTTGAATTGAATGTTTGATTCTCTTCTTCCAGTCTCTCCCCAATCATTTTGTATTGAAAGAAAATCTCCATTATACTCTCGCAAGTCTTAGGAATCAAAACATTTTGGTTTCCGCATAAAACCATCACAAGATTGCACCAAGAAATAATGAAAATAATAGCCTTAAAAAGCTCCAAAAAATTAACAAAAATAAATGTTGTTGAGCCCCCTCTAGTTTTATTTTGAACTATTGAGCCCTCATTTTTTTTTTCACACCAATGAACTCATCCAAGTCACCAATGCATAAGCAATAACTCAACATTGCTATTGTAAAGTGTAGTTATGATGAAAAAGTGCTAACACGGATTGCCACATCAACTGCCAACTCTCTTTATCTTCATCCTCTAACTGAGTTGGCTTGGCATAAGATTGAATTGTAAATCTGACAGAGTTCAACTGCATCATCCAAAATTCTAGTATTTTCCTTTTGATTTTTAAACAATCTAAATAATGAGATGGAAAAATACAAAAAAGCTGATTATTATTATTATAAAATCAAGTCAATCTAGTGTCAACTATTCTGTGGGTTTATTTATGTTTGCTTACTCTGAATCCAATTGGGTTATTTTCCCAATAGTTGAGTGTATAGCAGAAGTTGCATCAATAAGTGATCTCCAGGGTGCTGCTAGATGATAAATTTATTTCGGCAACAAGTAGAGATAGATTTAACAATACAAAATGAACAAATAAATCAATAACATGAAGAAAAAGAAGGGTGTACCTGAAGAAGCATGTTCAATAAGTATATGAAATCAGTCATGCTCCTAAAAACTACAATTGTTGTAGTCATAGGCCAATTAATTGCAATGCACTTGTTATCCTGCATCCAAAAAATGGAGAAATCATGAAATAACTAAAAGGAAGTAAGCCAAAATAATGAACCAAGGGGAATATGTTGACTTTGAGAGGGCAGAAAGATCAAACACACACAAATACAGGTCCTGTAATTGAACCATCAAAGGGCTGTCCAAGAAAACGGCATAAATACACTGCAGATGTTGAACCTCAAAGGGCTAGCCTGTCATTCATTACACCAACATTTATATAGTTGAGTTTTTACATAGCCTAAGTACAAAAGAGATGCCTAAACACAGCAAACTAAGTACAAAAGAGATGCCTAAACACAGCCCCATACCATAGCCATAACTAACTTTCAACCATGCTAACCCATACCTAGCCTTTTCTAACTTACAAGTAAGACATACATTCTACCTGACCCCAATAACAGACCTGCTGGAACAGAAGGTCTGAACATAATTCAAATTTCAAATTTCCCAAAAAACTACAAAGTAACTAGAGAGTATCTAACTAAATTCTCTATTCTCAGCAAATATCATATAAAACACATCTTAGACAACAAAGCAGCATCGGCAACAATACAAAAAATAATAGACCCCTTAATAATTCATATGTGGAAGCAAGAAAGAGGAACTGTAAGAGGATGTTATCCACAATCAAGCTCGACATTATTGAGACGTGGAATAATTAAATTCAGATAGAATCAACCTGTCTTAGAGTTCCATATTAATAGTCCTTTAAGTTTCTGATATGATCCCAAGTAGGGTTCTGTATATATTAAATTTTGATCAATTTTATCTAATTAGTTTTAATATAATATATTTATGGATTATATAATTATATTAAAATTAAGTATATCATTGAGTTTTTAGCATGTTTTGTATTAGCTTATAGTCCAAAATGAATTTAAATTTTATTTTTATCTTATTTAGAAGTTTATCCTGATCTAGGAAGTTTGTCCTGATTTAGGAAGTTTATTCTTAATTAGAAAACTTAGGGTTTTCATATAGTTAAGTCACTATAAGTATTTAGCTAAACTCGTGTATTCTAAACTTCAGATTTTGGATTAAATATAATTTCGTGAGAAGTCTCTTAGTTTTGGTTCTTGCTAAGAATCGTTTGAACTTATCAAAACTAATCCATTTGTGACGTTCATCAATTATACCAAGGTTTTCTAGCAAAAATTGCTAGAGGACGAGTTTTCTCCAACAAAAAAAGAATGACACTTACAAGTACCATGGCAAATGATTCGAATCATTTCTCAAGAAAGGTAAAATGATATGATTCCAATTAGGCCCTGTGCATATCATATTTTAAGCAATTTTATCTAATTAATTTTAGTATAACATATTTATGGGTTATATAATTATATTAAAATTAAATATAAAAATGAGTTTTTGGTCTATTTAATATTAGTTTATAGCCTAAAACGAATTTAAGTTTTATTTTTATTTTATTTAAAAGTTTATCCCTATCTAGAAAACTTGTTTTAATTTAGGAAATTTATTCTTAACTAGGAAACTTAAATTAAGATTTTCATATAGCTAAGTCACTATAAATATTTAGCTAAACCCATGTATTCCAAAACTTCAGATTTTGGATTAAATAGAATTTTGTGAGAATTCTCTCAGTTTTGGTTCTTGCTAAGAATCGTTTGAACTTATAAAAGTTAATCCCTTTGTAGCGTTCATCAATTATAACAAGGTTCTCTAATGCAGATTGTTATTGGGTCAAAATTTCTAGTTTCAAATCTGATTTGACTTTCCAAGGAATCATTTACCAAGCGTAAAGGTCTTGGATCTCAAAACAAGTCGATTGGGTTTCGCATCAGTTAATGATATGATTCCAAGTAGGGTCCTATACATATTAGATTTTGATCAATTTTATCTAATTAGTTTTAGTATAATATATTTATGGGTTGTATAATTATATTAAAATTAAATATATCAGTGAGTTTTGGGTCTGTTTTGTATTAACTTATAACTCAAAACAAATTGAAGTTTTATTTTTATCTTATTTAAAAATTTATCCTTATCTATGAAACTTGTCCTGGTTTAGAAAATTTATTCTTAACTAGGAAACTTAAATTAGGATTTTCATATAGCTAAGTGACGATAAATATTTAGCTAAACCCATGTATTCTAAACTTCAGATTTTGATTTAAATATAATTTTGCGAGAATTCTCTCAGTTTTGGTTCTTGCTAAGAATCGTTTGAACTTATCAAAGTTAATCCCTTTGTGGCGTTCATCAATTATACCAAAGCTCTCTAGTAAAGGTTGCTATTGGATTAAAGTTTCTACTAGATTAAGGTTTCTTGTTTCAAATCTGATTTGACTTTTCAAAGGGTCACCTACCAAGAGTAAAGGTCTTGGGTCTCAGAGCAAGTCGATTGGGATTTGCATCAGTTTCCTTCAATTCATATATTAAAGGAAGCAGTACCTTGGAAATGTTGAATATCCATTAATTTGAAGATGGGTATCATGTAAAAAATAAGTATAACAGGAAGGAGCTCTAAGTCATAACCAGAGGATGAAAATGATAGAATATCCAAATTAGGCAAAAGACAAGAAAAATAACGGTCATGGACAAATATTTTATTTTTCCAATTACAAATATTTTATTTTTCCAGTTCCCTACAAAAGATAACATATGGTAATATCCCATGATATCTATGTAGCCAATTAAGGCCTTGTATAGTGGCATAATTAGAGCATTTAATATAATGTCTCTAATTCATATATCAGCATAGGTACATACACATAAATGATAACTTTATGATTATTCCGAGATTGAAAACAAATAAAGCTTTACCTGTAGCACGGAAAGCAAGAAGAAAAATAAAGGGTCCACAAAAATTGCCACCAAGCAAGAAATGACAAAAAACTTGTTCCACTGTTGAACAACTTTAGTATGAGGATTCATAACTCCAGGAATGTATGGACTTAGAAAAGATATGAATCTCCTTGCCCAACCTTTAGCATCCCCATAAAGAGCATTATGGAACTGGAAAGGAGGGGAAAAAAAGAAGAAGAAGAAAAGCTGCATGAGCATGTTAATGCAGTTTATAACATTATATTCTAGAAAATAAAAAAGCATTGGGACAATATAGATAATTGAAACTATGATTAAGCAACAATTCAACACAATATAAAGCCTATTTGTGTTCTTCCGCTTTCTCATCTTTCCCTACTTTCTCACTCTTCTGTACTAATAAAGGAATTTGAGCTATTGTCCACAGCAGAATAAGAGCCCCTTGCAACTCAAGTCATAATTCCATTTAAAGTGTGCAATATATAAACTAGTGCATATCCAACATCTTAAGTAAATTTTTAGCATGGATAATCTATTTTCCAGCTGAAACATTAGAAGCTTCAAAAGGTACAAGGTTTACGAGAAAACCAGGTGTGCATATGTATTACAAGTATGGATTATTTTTTGGTCAAAAATTAAAAAAATAAGAATAAATAAGCACATTATATAAACTCAACTAAGGACTCCATGATCAACACCCAAGCTTCTGACCGAATATCAGATGAATATGACAAAGACATCCATTAAAGTAAAATATAAGGAAAAAGGGTAATCATCTACAGTTGAAATTTACATCCATCATGCAGATAGAACCTTTGACTCTCTACTGAAACAGTAGCAGAAAAGAAATATATAGCACTAAACATCTACAATCACATGGTTGTAATAAAACAATCTTACACTTTGAGGAAAACTCTAGTTTCTGTTCCTCTAAGAAAATAAAGTGTAAAAAGGTTCACCTTGGGATCAAATATAACTGAAGCTTTTGAATGTCTTTCCTGTGTTGGTTTGAAATTGTAATATGTTGGGCATGTTGTGCAATAAGGATCATTGCACAACCCCAGTTGCCCAGACCTCAGTAAATGATCATTTTTACCAGCATATTTCTCATCAGTCCGATCATGCTGACCAATCCCATTAAAAGAAGGAAACTCCTGAGCCATGGGTTTTACTATTTTATGACCTTCTATACCATGATTTAGTTGAAAAATGTTCTCAGCCTTACGATTGATATGGATTGGACCACTCATCTGAATTGTTGGAACTCTTCTTTCACTACGTAATGGACCAGTATAGCCTACAAGGTTGACTTCATTTTCATAGGAGTCCATGGAATTCATAGGAATAGAGATTGAAGCACTTCGAGTCCTCGAAATAAATGCCTGAAATCGAGAATCCACATTTTCATCAAATGATTGAAGTTGTACATCTGACAGCATTGGCACCTTATCTTTGTCATAACCAGCCATTTTCAATAACTACAACCTACAAAAGGAACACAAAACAGACTCAATATTAAAGATAATTAAACCATATACCATCAAGAGACTATTTCAAGAAAAAATAAAATAAAATTATTTTGATTTAAAAATAACATAAAACTGAAAAAGAAAAGCATAAAGCTCTAGAGCTACAATATCAATAACACATAAAAAGTATAACATCAGTACATCATAGCAAATAAGAAGAATAAATCAAAAGAAAACATAGTAGGGGCAAAAGGACTATTAGTTAGTTCACATGCCTGTAACTACTAATGAAGAAGAATTGGATTTATTGAACCTGAAGTGTAAAACTTTTTCACCCAAACACATGATTTCATAGCGGTTATGAATAAAATAAAACTGCTCTAGATCCTAACACCAATTTACAATGCTATGGTAGGCAGCAATTCAGCTTAGCGAGCTGATGATATTCAATGTTAATGCCAAAGAAACACACTAGAGCAAATTCTTGCCAAAAGTGTAGGTACTTATTACTTCAATAGCTATTTCTACTCTTGCTTGCTTTTTCTTTATAATACTTAAATTTTCTGGGTTCATAAACCTACATAAGCTACATGGACAAATATATATGCAAGTATACTTATGAAGCACAAAGGTACACATAGATATTTCAGATGAGCTGTTAGTTTCAATGTTGAACAGGCATACACTTGGTGTCTGTCAAACTGATAGTAAGGCTGTTTCTGCACAATAGTAGGCCATCTGTCGTTGGTTAATTGTCCTAGCTGGTCTCTGTTCCTCATTTACCATGCCACTGAAAGCACTATCTAAATTTCTGTAGCCTAACCAATGTTGAATCCGTTCCATGGAAGATTTTGAAATACAAATGAGTCAACAAAAGAAGTTCTACTTTTAGAGTATGAAATGTAAGCACAAATTGGATTTGCACACAAATAATGCCAGCAGAGATTAGCTGAATCGAGATATCATTCTCAAATTTCGCACTCTTGCTACCCATTTTAAAAAAAATGGAACTATCATTTTGGCAAAAAGAAGTTGAACTTCCAAAACCCAAGAAGGAAACTTCAGGAGCAGTGCCTGTATAAATAATAATAATAATAATAATAATAATATCACAATAACAGGTTCTCCAAGTAAAAGGATTTCTCTATTAAATTTTTCTTAGTTCAAATATATAGACCAATTAAGAGTTAACAATAAATTAAGTAAATTCCAATATGAGTACAGAACAGTTCACTATTAATCAGACAAACCCATTTCAAGGAAAACAAAGCCGAAAGCTAATTGGGTAAAATTCAATTCAGCCGATGATTACCTTAATAAATGGCTGAAACCCATAGCTGTAATTGTAAAGAAGACTTAGAACTCAAACTCAACATGGCATGAGCAACAGTGATACAATACAATTACAAGTCATGTAATTTTACCTAATTTTGCAGAGATTTTCTGAAAAATTTAAAAGTGAAACCAACCGATTTTGGAGTCTTTAATAAAAAGAAAGAAAGTGCTAGTTTTTTTCATGAAAACGTAGAGAGTAGAGAGACACAAACCTGGAGGAACCTTGAGACCTTAAAACCTGAAGTCAACTATACAAAGCAAAAGCATCATTTAGGCATTGTAGAGATGGAAATTCAAATTCAAAAAAAAAAAACAGAGAAATTGGGTCAAAGAAAGACTAATAATATTAATAATATCCAAAAAGAGAGAGAGAGAGCGCGCGCAGACTGAGAAAAGTCAGTCAGTTGTGTTGCGAGGGGTGAGGAAACAGTCAAATCGAAGCGCGCAGACTTTGAAAAGTCAGTCAATTGTGTCGTGAGGGGGTGAGGAAACCGTCAAATCCAACCAAATTTATCAAAACTCAAATAAATCGAATTATAACATTTAAAAATCAAATCCAATTAATTCAAATTAAAAAATTTTACGATAAAATCAAATCGATATATTTCAATTTAATTATTTAATTTTTTAAATTTTTATATTTTTAAATAAATATATATAAATATAATATATATTTATATATTTCGATTGATTTAGTTAATTTTACTTAATTTAAAAAAATTAAATTTTAAATTAAATCAAATCAAACCGATCAAATTATATTTGATTCGATTTAATTTTTTATTTTTAATTTTATTTTTCTTACCCTTAATTGTGACCTAATTGGCTTTTCCAAAGTACTTGCTATAATTATTAATTTTCAAAGAAAAAATACAAATAGTGTCAAAACAAAAAAGAACTTTTTTTTAGGAATTATTTTAAATATTACTTTCATGATAAGAATATTTTGATAAATAATATTTTTTTTATTATCAAAGTGATTTATTATATTTTTTAATATTTATATGAAAATCTCTTGGCAATTAAGAAGGGGTGAATTGGTTATTTAATAAAATTAATGATAACTTAAAAATAAATTAATGAAAAAGAGAAGAAAAAATTCACACAAAATATTTATAGTGGTTCGATCAAAAATGTCTATTTCCACTTCTCAATATCACACTTGAGTATTTCACTAATTTTAAATTTTTTTCAAGTTAAAAATCAAACTTTAAAGTGTTTAGACTAATACTAAACATTACAAGTGTTTTTACAATAAGACTCACATACAACCCAAAAGAGATATAAGAGATGAGAAGAAATTACCCAATAGCTTTAAGCCAACTCTCAGGAATTAATTACACTTCAACAACCTTGAAATTTTAGCAATTAATTCTTTTTATAATAGAAAACTCAATTTGAAACTCAAAAATACTTAAGAACTTTAAAATATGAATTAATGCATAATAAATTGATTGTTGTTACAGTAATAAATTCATATAAACTCATATATATATAGTTATGAGCTAAAAAGAGTCGTTTGGGTGCATTAAATGAGCATTTAATGCAAATTTGAGTTGATGTAATGACTATATTTTTTGCCAGAATTCGAACTGTAGATGGTGCTACTTATAATGTAACAGGCGCGACCAATGCTCCAAAGATTTCAAAATGTTTCTGTGTCTTTTGAGTTTTCTTAGTAGCGGTCGCTACATCTTGTAGCAGGCATTACTTATAAGTAGCATGGGCTACTTAAAAGTATAGCGGGCGCTACTGTTTCGGCTCGCTTCTGAATATGAAATTTGCAACTGTGACTTCTTTATAGCGACTGTTACTTCAACCTTCAACATGAGTAGCGACGGGAACTTATATAGATCGTGGGCGCTACTTAAGTATCAGCAGAAACTGATTATAGTCGTAGGTGCTACTGAAAATGATCAGCTTTTTTATCTTTTTATCACGACCCAACCTGGGAGCCGCTACGGTCCTAAGGTACGGGTGTTGCTTAAGCTACCAGTACCTCGAAGAACCCAATTAACTGAACTATATGGCATGCAATTCATAAAAACAACTTAAATAGCTTAACAATGCTGCTGAAATTTCGACAACATCTCCTCTATAAATATGACTATGCCCAGCTGAAAACATGCAAATAAGCACTTCCAATATACTTTATCATCAATACTCATATCTCTTTCATCAATGATCCATCTGCATCTCCAATAACAACTCAATACATATATTTGTATATCAAACTATATCCATACATAGCATAGTATATATATACAAAACCACATAAATACAATCACATACATATGCATACCACTCCTTAGATTACAGTACCATGGAACCTCTATACTGTATAAATATTTATATATACTTTTGAGACTAGAATTTTATGTGTACAAGTATCAAATTTCCAAGGCAAGGAAGGAAGGTGCCAATGGAATTCGAGTCTCACAGCAGTCCTGAAAATATAAACCACTAAGGGGGGAGAGTATAAAAATACTCAGTGAATCCATATATATAAAAATGCAGCAAATGTTCATAATACCATAGTTGCTCATATATGGCCTATAGAATCATATAAGAAATCAAATAAAGGGTGAAACAAGTATCCATATAAGTATCTATATAATATCCATATGAATATCCATATAAGTATCCATATAAGTATCCAGTGTACAAGTCTACGCACATATGATATAACAAAATTGGGTCATATGAAAAGTGCAATTGCACTATCTGTAATTCAGTATTCCAGCACTATCATAAAGTGCATAATCCACTATACGCAAGGGGGATCAGCCCTTACGACTAGAGAATACTTACACCTTCCCTCGCAAGGGTCATTTTAATATTAACTTTATACCAGTTTTCACACGGTAGATGGAATTATCCGCTACACCATCGAGGTAGCCCTGTTATAATACCATATGGGTGTGTCTCCATATAATAATAAATATAGCATAAATAGAACTCATGTAGCTGTAGAATAATCATATATATATCCATAATGAATAATAGGATAATTTAGGGTCAAGTCAAAAAAAGGCCGGTAGGACCCAGTTGCGTTGCCGCAACTGACACTCGCCGTTATGGGTTCGTTTTGGGATTTTTAAGTAGTTTCTCGTTAACTATGTTACCAAAGGATTTAGGTGAACTATGAGGTACCATTTTAAAGTTTGGGACAAAACTAGAAGATTGGGTCAAGTGGTGGCTCAATTGGCTTTCTGGATTTTATTTTAGAGACAGACAAAGTTTAGGTCGTTTCGGTGGGCTTATTTACGGGTCAAAATGCACTGTTGGTATTTTTGGATATCAAACTCTGGTTTATAAGTCCAAATGACTTTTTACATGATATATGATGCAAATAATGCATGATTATACATATAGACTCACCTTTATTGCAATTAAACCACTTTGTCCCCCAATTCACAGTTGGTAGCCCTAATTAGCCTGTCGTCCGACACTCTGAGCTGAAGTACTCGACGGTTCACCTATTTCCACATATAACAATCCGATAAGATGTAAAAAACATCACAAAACATATTATTCACATTAACAGACATCAAGCATACACATTATGTATTATAAACCATACTTTACACAATTTATCCTTTTTCCAATCCTTTATGCATTATACATATACTATCACCATATTTGACTTATATTTCACATATTCATCACTATTATGCCATATTAAGAACTCATATACACTTTGCTTAGCATTCCATATCGAACATACATCAATATTCAAGTTTAGATTTCAAGTACTTATATCAAACATCTTTTCCACATCTAAACTTATACATTCCCATTACTTACACCATTAAACTATATACAAACCTTACCTTTCAAATTACTTTAACCTACCACATTAAACTTACAAACTCAACATGGTTTAACCTAAATGGAATTCATTCCATTCATCCATTTTTCAACACCATTCATTCATACAACTTACATATACACCAAATGCATAACATTTAACCATTTAAACCTATTAACATCAAAACACTAAACCATCATTCATGCATCACCACATTCGGACAAAGTGAAAATCTATTCAAATGGATTTCTTTCCATCAAATAACCACTAATTCATTACATACACATTAAATACAACTCATTCCATCATTTAAACCTATAAAACATCAAACCATCATCTCATCATCACATGGTTCGGCCAAGGTGAAACTCCCACCAAATGGATTTGTTTCCATTAAATGATCACTAATTCATATCAAACACATCAATTACAACTTATTTGAACAAAAAGATTTATCAAAATCACACTTTAATTCTTACCTTTTCCTATTAGGGTTTGGTTTCCAATCTTTGGATTTCTTCCAACCTAAACACATTTTTGTCATCAATAAACATTAAAGAACATCTTAGGAACATAATTGAACCAAAAGAATTACAAAATCACTTACTTTCCAAATAGTTCTTCTAAAACTTCAAAGCTTTGATTTATCAACTCTTCTTGGTTTAGAATGATGGAATTAACAAGTTTGGATCAAAAAATGAAAGAAAACAAGAAGCTTTGGCATTCATCATTGGTGGTTGAATCTTTGGAGGAAGAAAGAGAAAAGTTTAGTTAGTGATTTTGGCTAAGAATGGTGAAGGGGTGACAAAAATCTAACTAAAAAATCAAATGGCATTATCCTATACTTTGAGCTTATGGTAAGAATAGTGAAACCTAGCTTACTAACCATCAATTTCTTCATCTTTTTATCCAATGGTTGGATTTAGATTAGCCTAGAATGATACCATAGGCTTGCATACACCAAATAAGTCTATAATTCAAAGGAAAAGACCAAACTACCCTTAGTTCAAATGAAATCCCTTTTCGAGCAGCTTTGCCCAGATTATTTTCTACCGGCTTTAACTTTCTAACAATAATTCATTTAATCATAAAACCTCTATTTTCATGTCCTGATATTCTATTTTATCATCAAATATGACGTTAATTACATAAAAATTCAAAGGGGTGTGAAATTACCATTTTGCCCCAATTCATCAAAAACTCAAATTTACTCGATTTCTTCCTAACAGCTTTTAAACCCCCTCTATTCATTCAAACACATCATATAACATGCATATCTATCAAATTCATGCATAAACACATATCAAATCACAATATTTAAGTTTAGGCAAAAATTTCCCCTAGGTTACCCTTTATGGTCCAGGTTAAAGGTTTAGCTAAGGTGTTACACTTACCCTTCAGTAATAACCCTACCAACTCAACAGCTCTGAACTCTGAACTTGGTAGTCTCCTCACTACCTTCTCTACCTTCTCCAAGAAATCTACAGGGTCAGTGCCTCTGTCTCCCATGAACTCAGGCAAATTTAGCTTCAGAAAGCTAAACATCGATACTTCACCCTCCTCTATCACTCTCCAACCTCCCTGTACAGCAGGCTCCCTCTGAACCCCTACTGGCTGTACAGGAGCCGGTACCACTGGAACTGCCTCTGGTACTACAGGTGGAGGCACTAATACTGGAGCTGGTGGTGGAGGTACCTGCTGACGCTCTCATCTCAAATCAACCATCTCTCTCCGTAACTCCATCAATCCCCTCATCATCTCCACTCTTCAGGGGTCATCGTCCCTTTTTGAATCCTCTGAAGTCTGTCAGGATCTAGACGGACCATCTGATATTGCAGTCTCCCTCACCAATGGCTCATTGGAGGCTACCTTGCCTCCCTAGTATCTCTGTTCCAATCGTCGGACATCTTTGTAATCTGTCAAAAAAAATAAAAACAGTCTTAGAAAATGACAGAAATGCAAAATAATAATATATATCAGACAATAATAGCAAAGGACGACATAGGAAATCCTATGCTCCATGGTATACTTAATTCTACCCCATTTTTGTACTTAGTCACTATTCCTCTGTAATTCGAGTACTATTCATCTGTAACCTAAATTTCACTGTCTGTACTGTCTGTAACCTAGAGCTGTGATACCACCTCTGTTATGACCCATTTCTGGATCGTGATGGTCCTAGGGCACGGGAGATACCAATGGCGACTGGCACCCGTAGAACCCAGTATCACACGCATAATCTATAAACCACAATACATCATCCATTTTAGTTAGTTACCATCCACTCTGTTATTCTGTAATTCATTCTGTAATTTACTACAATTGGCTGTGACAATCCATATATCATATCATATAATCATCATATAACTCATAAAAACATCATATCATATATACATGTTCATTTCCTAGCTAATCCATACATACCCAATTGAGCAGCTATATTATGAACATCAAAATAATAATACAAAAATCAGAAAATATACATCAGACTGCCAGCAGAAATCCCCAGATGATAGACGACAGGATTATGCACTCTACTCCTCTCCTGAAATGGGTAAACAAAGAAAAGGTGAGTATATAAGATACTCAGTGAATCTATATGCATCAAAAATAAAATAGTAGGTAACAATGAAGCAATGGTATCAATAAATCGGATAACAGTATATAGAATCAATATTAGGTTACAGAATAGCCAATGAATAAAATACAAGCTCATTATCATATGGAAAGACAAATAAAGGGATGGACTGTATGAAATCATATAATCTCCAGTAATCAGTATGGACCATATGTGAACATATAGGTCTCTAGTAGCATATCAATATCAATGAGCATAAGACTGATCAGGTCTTATGGCCAGGACCATAACCCCTCCTAGCTAGGGCATCAATAATACAATGTGCACATCGCCGATAGTATTTTCTCACTACTATGTCTGGTCGTTAGCTCTGTCAAGCCACATAAGGATCAATTTCAAGAAACAATATATCAATGGATACCATTATGCAACAATGACATCCTCCATATCAATAAGCTCAATATCAGTCAATCAAGTATCATTAAGATCAATGGCAATGCTATAAGTGACAAATAATCAATGACAAATGGTTTGGCAATTAAGAAAGACATGGAACAAAAGTTGGCTCGGCGAAGGAAAATGGTAGGCTAATTAGCATGCCAACGTCGCTGGCGACAATGGCATTCAATTGGTAGGCCTATAGAATTCAAACAATAGGCCAAAGACAAAATGAACTAGACATTTCATCAAAAATATGGTGGGCATACAATGGCAAGCCAATAGGTTAGGTTAGGGTACAAAATTGACTTGCCCAACACAACCAACAACAAGCTATATTGGCATCAACAACATAGGCATCAAAGAAACAATAATAAACAACATCAAAAGGGATCAATTTGGCTATGGAAAACAAGACAAAATCAAGCAAAAATAAGGCATAGTGAATAGTACTAGGCATTCGGCCAAACATAAGATTTCAAACCAAGTTTCCAATTTCAATTCCATCACAAATGGCATGCTAAAGGATATATATAAGACTCACCTAAACCTCCAAATAGCTTTGGAAAGTCCAATTCCAACCCAATTCACCAAATGAGCTATAAAGCACACTTTTGCTAAAACTTCAATTCTACACCAAACAAATCATCAATTAGTTACCTATTCACATACAATTAACATATTCTAACATCAATTAACATTAACTAACACTAATTCAAATAGCTAAGTTACACAACTTCCATTAGGTTTAGGAATTTAGGGATTTCTAACAATTTGCATCAATTGATGCAATATAACTAAAAACCCATCTAATTCAACCTTAGAATCATTCAAATAAACCA
>CANXYC010890592.1:0-10784 GCA_948193065.1 Aleurites moluccanus | reverse complement strand
CCCCATCTAAAACATTGTCCTCAATGTAAAAACAAAAAAAAAATAAATGAAAAGGATTAAACATACTTCCCAATAGAAGTAGGTGATTCTGCATTGAAATGTTTTGCCATGACAATTAAAAGCAAAAATAGGGAGAAACAGCATTGAACAAAAATATTCAACAACAATGAACAAAAAAAATACCATATAACACAAGCTAACAAATATAACAAAAACCAAAAACAAAGAAAAGAAAAAGAAGATAAAACCCATATTCAATTTGCTAGAGGAGGATGAAATCCGACAGAATCAAAATAGGCCTTCAGCTTGCTATTGAATTGAACCCATTCAGCTCTCTCTCTTTTATTATGGGCTGTAAATTTGGTATCTAATTGGTCCACCTTGGTTATCAAATCATCCAATTTTGAAAAAACCTGAGTTAAATCAGATTTTTTGGGAGCTAGTATACTTGTATCATTAATATTCCTCGAAGAACTAGCATGGCCAACATTAGGAAAAGAAGGTGAAGTAGCGTTAATCAAAACATAAGACTCATCTCTTTTTTCTACTATTCTCATATTTTTCAAAGTCAGCATTTCTATCAAATCCTTACCTGGTATCGGTTTTAAAGTAGTGGAAGAGGAATCAAAAACATTTAAATATTCAGCAATTTGTGTTACGAAAATACCAACTACAATAGCATTTGATTCACTTTTTGCCACTAAGTAACCGAAATTAAGTTGCTTGTTCCTTGTTAGACACTATAGGAAAAATAATTCTTGCTTAGATACCACTCCATTACTATGCTCCCGTCCACACAGGGTATAAGAAAAAAATCTAAACAGGTATCGAAAAACAAGATTAACAATGGCAACGGACTTGGACTGATTGGGGTTATAGACAACCTCAGAATTAGTAATTTCATGCCAAAAATTATTAGTAACAAAAGAAGAGTCATATGACATGCACCCATATCCCTCAAATTAAAACCCAAAAATTTTATTAAGCACATTTAAAGGGATTTGATCATTTTTGCCCAATAAAGTGAAGTAAATACTACCAAATACTGTGGTATCCGTGCTTGATGTGTCCATTCGCAAAGTGCTTAAAAATTCAAGAGTTAATTCTTTAAAACCAGGCTTTCTGAGGCACACAAATTTTTCCAAAGATAAAATTTTTAAAGCCTTTTCAACTTCTTCTAACAGACCCAATTTGCTAAGAGTAGAAAAACAAGGAAATATATTGGGGAGGAATTGTTTTTTACCAAATGATGGCATCGTTCTTGATGCATAGGATTACTGAATGTGGGTATTTGAAAATCTGGTATCGGATGTATTTCATAGCTGAAAGATGAGGTGGGTCTCCTGACCGGTAAAGATGGAAGTGACCGAACTTCTACTGATGGCGATCGCGACTGGCTAGTTGATGGCGAGGAGGGAGATGGTGGTTTGTTGGTTGATCGCGGTGGCGAGTCTGATCTGGCCGGCGAGTGCACTCCTGACCCATTGGTGGTGGTGCGTCGGCGCTTGGCGGCTCTCTGTCTTCGAGTTTCCATGGTCAGCAGTGGCTACTTCAGACTTGCAGAAAAAAGAAAAATAACTAGCTAGGTTTTTTATTTTTTATTTTGTTTTGTATTATTTATTTATTATATTTATTTATAATTTTTTTTACACCTGACAACCTCATATGGGCATGCCCTTTAAAAGATATGGGCATGTGAGGTTTCCTGTTGAATTTCGAAAAATAAGCAGTAGCTACTGCCTCTCACATGCCTATGCCTTTTAAAGGGCATGCCCATATGAGGTTGCCTGTTGATTTTTGAAAAACAGGCAATAACTATTACCTCTCACATGCCCAACAAGCACAGGCATGCCCATGTGAGGTTGCCTATTGATTTTTAAAAATCAGGCAGTAACTACTGCCTCTCGCATGCCCAATTGGCATAGGCATGCCTATGTGAGGTTGCCTGTTGATTTTTGAAAAATAGGCAGTAACTACTACCTCTCATATACCCAACAGGTGTGAGGCCTCGCCCGAGCACCGCTTAAAGAAAAGAGTGTGGGATGCTCATTTGGGATAATTTCTCACTGAGGAGACAACCTTAGCGCCTTTTATTTGAAAATGATTTTGATTTGTGAAGTCGCCACCTTAAGTTATTTTTGTTGGGAAAATTTAAGGTAAAAACCCACTTTGACTCCAATTCTATCCCATAGGAAAAAAGTGCACTAGTCTTTGAAACCAAAGAGGATTCGGGGACTAGGTTTTTGGTTGAACCTGGCATCTAATTTTAACCTCGATTTAAAATGATTTTCATGAGCAATTTAGGAATGACATGTAAGATACATGAGCAAGTAAATAAGTGGATGAACAATTGAAATGTAATCAAGTAAAGCAATTAAAAGAAAGCGATGAAACTAAATTATTACATCTCAAAATCTCAAAAATAGGGGATATCAACTCTAGCCCTTATAGGTTCTTGGTTGATCACACATTCCCCAAATAATATATTCAACAAATAAAGTTAAGCAAATAATCAAATGAAAAGAGATGGTTTTTATCTTTTTTGGATTTGAAGCTTTTATATAGCTTGCCTGCGTATCCCGTCTAATGGGAATCAAAACCCACGCAGTTCTTCCTTCTCGTGAAGGAGGGTTGATTTTATGCCCAATTTATCATGTTTTGATTCTTTATTTTAATGCTCTACTAAAATAAAGAAGATGAGTTAGGAGATGATACCTTTGCCCTAGCTTTTAGGGATGTTAGCGGACGGAGTGCTCTTTCGGACCGGAGTTCCACCTTAGATCGGATGAAGCCTGAGGAAATAGGTCCAGATGCCTTCTTAGCACTTGAGACAGCAAACTGACAGAAGGACCTTGCTTCGAAGAAATATTTAACTGAGAGGCTCAATACGCCCCTAATAGCAACTCTTTAAATTCAAAGAGAGCTAAAGAAGAAAATATGACTTGGACAGGAAAAAGATAAAATCTAATAATGAAAATGATTTCTTGTCTTCTTCTTGTTGTCTTTTATCTCTTCTTGTGTGTTTTTGTCTGTTACTGTGTGTCCTTCTGTGTTTTAGAAGGTGGGGAGAGGCTCTCTATTTATAATAGGAGCTTAGGGGGCCGAATCTCATCATTTTTCAATGTGAGATTCAAAAGAAAATAGGTGCATAACGTCATTGCTAATGGCAAGAGGAGCTGTTGCCGCCAAAGGGGGTGGCGGCACCACCAGGGTGCCTTGGCGGCACAGGTTTTGAAGGATGGCTGCAGCAGTGGCAAGGAGCCATACTGCCGCCCTTGGGCATGGCAGATGCCGCCCAGAGGGGGTGGCTGGCGGCAATGCCAAGCCTGGAGGGCGGCACCTGTGCCCAGACTTCATTCTGAGGCCATTCTAAGTCCGTCCGAGCACGGGTTTAGTTCCGGGGAATGCCGTTCGAGTTGGCACGAGTCCGAGAGGTGTAAAAAATGAGTGTTCACAACATGCATAGGCATGTGCCAAAAAACTTTTTTTTTAAATAAAATTTATTAATAAAAATGACTAAAATATACTTGTAAAAATAATTAAACACAAAATAAACAAATAAAAAAATAAAACAATTGAAACAAAAATTATAAAATTAAAAATAAAATAAGAAATCTTGGGTTGCCTCCCAAAAGTGCTCTTTTTAAGTCACTAGCTTGACTATTCTTCTCGTTTTAAGGGCTTTGCAAAGGAAGAGTTGATTTGAAGTGAATGAATTATTCCCCATCAATGTAATGCTTCAACCTATGCCCATTCACCTTAAATGAATTTGTACCCTCTTGGTGTAATTCAATAGCTCTATGTGGAAATACATTTTTCACAACAAATGGTCCACTCCACCTAGTCTTAAGTTTCCCTGGAAAAAGACGTAAACGAGAATTAAACAAAAGAAATTTATCCCCTTCTTTAAATTCCTTTTTCATGATATGAGAATCATGTCATTCTTTAGTTCTTTCTTTGTAAATCCTGGCATTCTCATTTGCTTGACTTCTCTACTCATTCATCTCATTTAGCTGAAATTTCCTTTTATTATGTGCAACTTGTAAATCAAAATTTAAAAATTCTATAGCCCAATAAGCTTTATGTTATAGTTCAACAAGTAAATGACAAGTTTTACCAATGACTAACCGATATGGAGACATACCGATTGGAGTTTTAAATGCGGTTCGATAAGCCTAAAGTGCATCATCTAACTTGAGTGACCAATCTTTCCTAAACAAACTGATAGTCTTTTCCAAAATTTATTTTAATTCCCTATTAGAAACTTTTACTTGTCCACTAGTTTGAAGGTAATAAGGGGTGGCTATCCTATGGGTGAAACCATATTTAGTCAACAAAGTTTCAAACTGTTTATTACAAAAGTGTTTTCCCCCATCACTAATAATGGCTCTAGGTGTACCAAAACGGGTAAATATATATTTCTTAACAAATTTAATAACCACCCGAGCATCATTAGTTAGATATACACATGCTTCCACCCACTTACTCACATAATCAATAGCTACAAGTATATAAACATTATTAACAAATTTAGGAAAAGGTCCTATGAAATCAATGCCCCAAACATAAAAAATTTCGCAAACAATGATATTGTTTAGAGGCATTTCATTTCTGCGGGATATATTACTTATCCTTTAGCATTGATCACAAGCACTTACATAAGTATGCATATCCTTGAAGAATGAAGTCCAGTAAAAGCTGCTCTAAACGATTTTTGCAGTTGTCTTAGATGTTCTATGATGTCCTCCAACTTCCTTATCATGACAGAAATTGATGACACTCCTCATTTCTTCTTCAGGAATACACCTTCTTACCATTCCATCTCTACCAATTTTATATAGATAAGGCTCATCCCACAATTAATGTTTTACGTCAAAAAAAAAATTATTTTTCTTTTGGTATGTCAAGTTAGGTGGCATCTCTTTTCCAGCAAGAAAATTAGCAAAATTTGCAAACTAAGGTATCTCATTCATACTAACAGAGTACAAGTGTTCATTTGGAAATTCATCTTGTAATGGAAATTGATTCATATTCTCCACATAGGTATCATCTAGTCTAGATAAATGACCAGCTACTGTATTTTCACTACCCCTTTTATCTTTGATTGCTAGGTCAAATTCTTGTAAGAGTAAAATCCATCGCAACAACCTAGGTTTAGCATCTTTTTTAGCAAGAAGATACCTTAAAGCAGAATGGTCAGTAAAAATAACTGCTTTAGGCAAGAGCAAATAGGGTCTAAATTTTTCAATAGCGAATATTACTGCAAGTAATTCCTTTTCTGTGGTGGCATAATTTCTTTGTGTTTCATTCATGGTTCTACTTGCATAATAAATGGTATGAAATTTATTATTTATCCTTTTCCCTAAAACTGCTCCTAAGGTACCATTACTAGCATCACACATAATTTCATAGGGCAGATCCCATACAAGGGCTGAAACAATAGGAGTTTGAGTTAATTTTTCTTTCAAAGTATTGAATGCATGCAAACAATTATCATCAAACACAAAAGGTACATCTTTGCTCAAAAGATGTGTTAGGGATTTAGCAATTTTAGAAAAGTCCTTGAAGAATCTCCTATAGAAACCTGCATGTCCAAGAAAACCCCTAACTTCTTTTAAAGATTGAGGAGGAGGGAGTTTTTCAATCAGTTATATCTTAGCTTTATCAACTTCAATGCCTTTAGAAGACACTTTATGCCCTAGAACTATTCCCTCTCTAACCATGAAATGACATTTTTCCCAATTTAAAATAAGGTTAGATTCCTCACATCTTTTAAGTACCTAAGACAAATTTTGTAAACATGCATCAAATGATGACCCATAAACTGAAAAATCATCCATAAATACTTCCATAAAATCATTAATGAATTCACCAAATAAAGACATCATGCATCTCTGAAAAGTAGCTGGTGTATTGCATAGTCCAAATGGCATTCTCCTAAATGCAAATGACCCATATGGGCAAGTAAAAGTAGTTTTCTCTTGATCTTCAGGTGCAATGGGCACTTGAAGATAACCAGAGTAACCATCTAAAAAACAATAAAACTCATGCCCTTGCAAGTTTCTCAACCATCTGATCAATAAAGGGAAAAGGGAAGTGGTCTTTTCTATTAGTTTCATTCAATTGTCTATAGTTAACATACACCCTCCAACCTGTTATTGTTCTAGTAGGAATTAACTCATTCTTATCATTCAAAACTATAGTAGTACCACCTTTTTTAGGTACAACTTGAATAGGACTTACCCATGAAGAATTATAGATAGGAAAGATAATACCTGCTTCGAGCCATTTAAGAACCTCTTTTTTTACTACCTCCTGCCTATTTGGATTTAACCATCTTTATGGTTATACTTTTGTTTTAAATCCATCTTCCATCAAAATCTTGTGTGTGCACACTAACGGACTAATCCACTTAATATCAGTTATGCTCTAACCAATCACCAAAATGTGCTCCTTAAGCACCCTTATCAGCTTTTCCTCTTGAATACCTATCAGCTTAGATGAACTAATTATAGCTAAAGTGGGATTTTCACCCAAAAATATATATTTCAAATGATAAGGTAAGGGTTTGAGGTCAAGAGTAGGAGATTTTTCAACTAAAGATCGCAACTTTTGTGAAGAAGTAGGTCTTTCCATAGTTAAAAATTTTCCTTGTCTCGATTTGAACCCTTCTTGACCAGCTTCCAAATAATTTACAGCCTCCTTGTGCTCTTTATCCATGACCTGCACATCTTTATAACAAGAATTTAGAATGCAATTATCAATGGGATCATCTAACTCACATACATTTACTTCCTTAGAAATCACAACATCAATGCAATCCATTGCAAATAATTCTTGTTCGATTGTGTTAGGATACTTCATAGTTTTGAACACACTGAAAATTACTTATTCATCATTGACCCTAAGAGTAAGTTGACCTTTATGCACATCAATCAAAGCCTTACCTGTTGCAAGAAAAGGTCTACCTAGAAGCAGTGGCATTTCACGATCTTCCTCCATATCCAACATAATGAAATCAACAGGAAAAATAAACTTACCCACTTTGACTAAAATATCCTCTACTATTCCCCTAGGATATTTAATACTTCTATCAGCTAATTACAAAGTAACAGTAGTAGGTGTTAGTTCATGCAATCCAAGTTTCTGAAAAATAGAATATGGTATTAAATTGATACTAGCACCTAGATCACATAAAGCTCTTTCAAAATCAACATCTCTTATAGTACAAGGAATAGAAAAACTCCCTGGATCCTTGAGTTTTAGGGGTAATTTATTTTGCAAAATTGCAGAGCACTCCTCATTCAACTTCGCCATTTCATAATCCTCCCACTTCCTCTTATTTGAAATTACTTCCTTCAAGAATTTGGCATAACTTGGCATATGTGCAACTACATCTAAAAGTGGAATGTTAATATGTACATTTTTAAATATATCCAAAAATTTAGTAAATTGTTTATCCAAGTTATTCTTTAAAACTCTTTTAGGATATGGGAAAGGAAGTTTAATGGAATCTAAATTTAGTTTAGGCTTACTCCCTTCAGTTTCCTTTGGTGGCTCATCAACCTTTATCTTTGGTTGAAGTACTTGGCTCTCTTCCTCTATTTGCTCTTCAATTTCCTTTCCACTTCTTGAGATGATTGCATTAACTTGTTCTTTTGGGTTATTCTTGGTATTGCTTGGTAGTTGTCCTTCCTTTATTTCCGAAATCATGCTAGCTAGTTGTCCCACTTGGACTTCTAAGTTCCTAATAGATGCCTCTTAATTTTGAAATTTAACTTCGGCATTATTAATGAACTTAGTGATCAAGTCCTCTAAATTTTCCTTCTTTTCTTGTGGTGGTTATTATTGTTGAAATCTCGGTGCTGCCTTTTGCTGGTTGTTACTCTAAGAAAAATTTGGATGGCTCATCTACCCTGGATTGTAGTTATTCGAATATGGATTGAAGTTCGACCTGCCATCATGAGAAACAAAATTAGCATTTTCATTGGAAGAAAAGGGATTTTCTACCTGACAGTTGAAATTTGTAATACCCTAGGAAGCCCCATCTTATATGTATTATTTAATTCTCAGTTTATGATTTAAAAGCCTTGAAATGAGAGAAAATAATTTTAGAGACACAATTAGGAAGCAAATGCAAAAAATTTTCGAAAATCGTCGGTGTCGAGAACACTGCCGGGAAAATAGCAGTCCAGCTAAATTTAGAATTTTTGACCCAAACCTGAGGGGGATTAAAAAAGTTAATTTTATGTGAAATTATGGTCAAAAGAAAGAGTTGAAAAATATTTTGGAATACCGAAAATAAGAGTAATGGCAAAAATTATAAATAAAGGCAACTTTAGGGTCAATTTTGGAAATCCACTGTCTGGGATCCAGAAATGACCTAGAACTATTTTTAAAGGATATAACAACTTAAGATAAGGTATTTCACTCCCCACATTTGAGGTTGAATCTAAACATAATAGTCAGAATAAATTACAAAAAGTTTTGGGTCAAAAATACAAATAAGAAAAATTCTGGGTAAAAAGTGTTATTAAACTAAGTTGTGGGACCCACCCATTCTAGAAATTTTGATGAAGTGCCTGGCCATGGGTATGGAGAAAGGGATATTTGATAGGAAAAATAATTAATTGATTAATTAATTAATTAATTAATTAGGTGCCAAATAAGTCAAATTCTAGAATTTTCTATTATTTTTTTTTATCTTCAATTTTTGTTGGCTTTTGAAAAGATGAGAAATATATGTTGGCTGCCATTTTTGGAGAGGGGAACCAAGACATGGAGGGGAGAAAAACCAAAGAAATAAGTCTTCCAACCTTTCCATAAAAATCAACCAAAAATAGCTAGGAAATTGAAGAAGGAACATGAGGGAAGAAAAGAAATTTGTATTCAAGTTTTATGGAGAAAGAAAGAAAATTGAATTTAAGAATTTAATCTAAGGTGATGATTATAAATTTATCATTTTTAATTATATTTAAGAGTTCTGTAGCATGATTTGGCAAATAATTAAGGTAATTAAGCTAAAAATGTAAAGAATGAGTTAGGGTTTATATAGTTTCTGAATTCTGTTTTAAGGCAGTAATTTATGGTTAATATTCTGAAATTTTAAAGACTGAATTTAAGGATAGTTAAAACATGAACATTGTAGATAAATATGTTATTTAGATGTCTGTAAAAGAAATTTGGAAAATTTGAAGTGGGGAAAGAGTTATTGGGTAAAAACTGTGACTGGACTGGAATTAGGGTTATAGAAAAATGCTACTGTGCTTTTATTGTATATAATGATAGAGACAGAATTAGAAGATGTGTTTAACATGAAAAGTGTTCATTTATTCTTATATATAATCCTGTAAAAGTGTTTTGCAATTGGAATTGTGGTTTATGAGATATCAGGTCATAACTGTAGATTGCCCGGAATGACTATTTAACAGAACATAGGTTACAGAATTCTATTAATTTGAGGATCTTAAATTTTGAATTAGAGAAAGTGATAAAAATAAAAAAATGTTCATTTATATGTTATATAAATGGCAGTAAAATGGTTTTATAATTGGATGAGTATGGCATTAATTATAGATATAGAAATAGGGCATGTCTAGATAGAGATTTCAATACGGTAATTTAAATTTAGAAATTCACTAATAATTGTATAGTGATCCAAAAATTCTGAAATTTAGATATGTTATAATTTTATGTGTATTTTCAATAGGAAAAGGAATTACAATAATTGGTTAAGTATTGATTGAGTTATTAGCAAAAGATCAGAATCTACCAGAATAGGATTTCAGGCAGAATGCAGGGGAGCAGGGCTGGTTATAGGCCTAAATTTAAATAAACACCATAAATTGTGTAGTAATGATTTTAATGTGAAATTTGAATATGTTAGAACCTAATATGTTGAGTTTAATTAGGAATAATAATTGAAGTAATTGGATAATTGTAGAGAGAGATATGAGTAATGGAACACATACTTCCATAAAAGTATTTTGCATAGAAAAATCCTAATAACTTGGAAATTTTAGGAATTTTCTTTAATATAAGTATAAGTAATGTAAGTTTATGTTAAATAGTATTTAAATTGAAATTAATTGGATATGTAGATTCAAGAATGAATAAGAGATGTGATGGGTACTATAAGAGATAAGGCAAAGAACTAAGGATAAAGGAAAAAGGGAAATGTTGAAGTTATAAGATAAGGTGAGTAATGTTTACATCATTATACATACCCATGTTTTGATGTTTTCACCCAATGAACATGTTTCTTTCTTGGTTAAGTGTCATATTGCTATTGTTAATCATTCTTTGATCATTCTTATGATTGAAATCACCAAATCCATTGATTGTTATTGATATTGAAATGCCTATTGTACTTGATTGATTATGTACCCGAATTGCTCCTAAAAGTATGCACACCAAATATTTTGTTAGTATAGATGCTCTAAAGACAATCATTGTAATGATGTTTTTAGAAATATATCAATAAAAGGAATTATTTATTAATCAGTAATTATTATTGTTTAGAGTAATATTGCATAACTGTTTAATAAAGTCCATGGTATAAACATAGCATGAAGGCATTCATGATATGATCATGATAGTAAGATGCTTATCATGTGTAATTATGTTTTAACCTAAATTTCCCAGGTCATAGAATCAATGAGAATGGACATTATTGATTCGAAAAGACTAGCACATGCGTATACTATTTGATTTGATCAAATCATCTGATCTCATAAAGATGCTAACATTGAGATGTTTGAGTATAGCATGTGGATGCTTACTAG
>CANXYC010890268.1:0-22218 GCA_948193065.1 Aleurites moluccanus | reverse complement strand
AGATCTAGAGGGATCATGATGTTTGAGATGAGAATGATTATTATAGAAGTGCTATTTGTGTGTTTTGATTTCTTAGGCATAGTCCAATTTTAGAGGATATGCTGTCGAATTTTCTTCAGCATTCTAAATTTATTTTGGAATGTTATTTGTTTGATGCATGCCATATAGATAGTTTATTGGGTTCTACGCGGTACTGGTCGCTTATACATCACCCGTACCCTAGGACCGTCACGACTTCCGAGATAGGTCGTGACAATTTTGATGAAAGCTAATTTTTCAATCAATAAGTACTCAATCTCAACAAGATAGTAGGCATTTAAAACTAATTAGAAATCCAATGTAATGGAGCTAAAATTAGGTTGAAGATTAATTAAAAACCAAAGGGAGGGCCTAGGGAATGGTTCGACCAACAAGATAGGGTGAGGAAAAATGTTTACATAATTCACAATATAAAAATGTTAAGGCATAATAATACATTTATAACTCACCTAAGTGTTTGGTTGAGCCAAAATCCCTTTGGAATCTTCAATTTCTACAATAGGCAAAAATGTCCTTCTTCGCCACTTTTACTATCCTTTTCATTTCCTTTTGATGCTACAAGATGAAATTCATTTGTTTTAGACTAATTTTGATATGAAAAACTTGATTCTAAATTCAAAATGAATTAATTCCATCTAATACAAAGTTTTGGGTTTTATATAAACCCTAATGGAAACTAATCTTTTCCTATCTTCTTACATATATAATTATTTATTAATATCTATCATTATATTTATTATACAACTCATATATAGTAAAAAATCAAAAGAAATAATTTTTACCTTAATAGAAGCAAAACCCTAATTATTCCTTCTCGTTGGATTTTAATTTTCCTATGGATTTTTAGATGGAATTTTGATAGTAATAAGGTAATTAGATTTAAAATTATATGTAGTTTTAATTGGATTGAAGTTTGGAAGTAATTTGGTGGTTAAATTTTGATAAAAGTTTGATGAAAAGGTGAAGAGGAGAAGGGAGGTATTGGTTCGGCCTAAAGGTTGGTGGAAGAAAAAAAAGGACTAATTTTTTTATTCATGAATTTTTATAGATATTTTAATATTTTTAGATATTTGCAATTTAGCTTCTCAAATTTTGGTATTTATAATTTAACCTCATTATTTTTTTATAATTATACTTTTATTCTACTTTGATTTCTAACACTAATACTTTCAATAATTTTCATTTCATTTTCAATTGGACTTCCAATAATATTTCCATGCAATTCTATTTTTACAATTCTATATTTAAGGTTTGAAGTTAAGATTCTAAGAATTTAATTACTTATTTATAACTTATTTATTTAATTAAAAACATAAATATATTAATACTCATTTATAGAGTCCTTTATACTATTATAGGAATTCTTGGGTGTTATAATTTGGGGGCAATTTTATTTAATTAATATCATTTATATTGCACGTCGTATTATAGAAGGAAAAATGTTCTTTGTTTGAGGGGTTGCGGCTGCCTCCCCTCTTCTCTCTCTCTCTTTTTTCATAAAAAGTCAAATGGATTGAAGAGTTATGAGCTTTTTTCTTAAAAATAACAAAAAAAAAAAAAAAAAATTACCATTTTATAATAAAATCTATTATTATTACTGATTTATACCAATAGCGCATCTGATACCCGCGCTGTTTGACGCAGGACCCGCACTGTCTGACGCAGCGCATTCAAGACCCGCGCTACTAACGCAATGCATCCAAGAACTGTGCTATATTTTTATTTTTTATTTTATTTTTTTTAAATTAATATTTTTTTAATTTTTTATTAAATTAATTTAAAAGTGTAGACCTCCAATTTTTTTTATTCCAGTTAGCACAATATCTGTAAGTAATTTTTTTTAAAATTAATACCTAAAACTAGTTAATAGTATTTTTTATTAAAATCATGATAGTATTAAATTTATTTAATTAAATAATTAAATTTTAAAAATAAATATTTTTGATGTATTATATTTTTATTGTTAAATTATTTATTTAAGAAAGTTTAGTTAAAATTAATAATTTACACACATAATATTAAATTTGTTAGTGTTATTTTTTTTTATCAATTTGTAAATTAATTATTTATAATAATATTTTGTTAGATTTAGACTCTTTAATTTTTTAACTCCCCAAATATTTTTCGTTTAACCGCACAATCAGTAAATTATAATTTTTTTTCTATATATATATTTTTTTTATTTTGTGATTGATTATTATTTAAACTTTTTAATATTAACTTATAAATATTAAAAAGTTATTTTCATTTTATTAATATTGTTTTGCGTAACATTTTAAGTTAATATTTAAAATATTTTAATTAAATGTGAAGCATTTTAAAAAATTGAAAATCTGTATTTTTAAATTAATTTAATAAAAAATAAAAAAATATTAATTTAAAAAAAATAAAAAAAAAATAAAATATAGCTCAGTGCTGCGTCCGACAGCACGAGTCTTGAATGCATTGTGTCAGACAAAGCAGATATTGGATGTACTGAGTCAGACAACGCGGGTCTTGGATGCGCTGTGTCAGACAGAGCAGGCATTGAATGCACTGTGTTAGATAGCGCGGGTATCAGATGCGCTATTGGTATAAATCGGTAATAATAATATATTTTGTTATAAAATGATAATTTTTTTTTTTGTTATTTTTAAGAAAAAAGCTCAAGAGTTATAGGTCACAACAAAATTAGATATTTTGTGTGATTGATTTTTCTTTTGCTTTCTCAACATGGTATTGGTATATATATCTTGAAGTTCAAATATATGCTGCTATCATATCTTAAAATTTCCAACTTGAATTATATAAATATGGAATTTTATATAGCATATATATCTGTAAACACATCTAAGTGCCTCATGATGAGAAAATTGAATCTTTTGTCATGTATTATATTATTTTAGATTGTAGAATTATTTTAATGAAATTTTGTATGCTTTACAACAATTATATATGCATGACGTTGACAGAAAACAATAGAGAGTTCTAACACTACTACAAATACATCATATTGTTAAAAGTAAAAAAATTGATGCTAATAAGTAAACTTATCAACTTTATGCTTTACAACATTTCTATATACATATTGTTAATATATGTTAATATTTAGTAACCTTATCACCTACTTGATATCATAGATATGTACCTGTTGTTAATTGTTAGATTTATCAGCATACATTAAATGAAATTAAACTAATGTTATTAATTCTAATGTTTATTGTAGGCTGGATCATTTTCTAGGTTAAAGGGATTCAAATTCTCTTATGTATTTGTAATGCATAGTTGAAATTTCATTTACAGTTCGTTTGGAATAAATTAATTACAAAAGTGAAATTTATTTGAAATGGATTCTAAGTAGAATTAATTCATATTTGAAAAAACAATTTAAAGTATAGAATTCAATTGAATTTTATATTTTTATATTTTTATATTTAGAACAAATAAATAATTGAGTTGTTTTCTTCTTATTTCCTTTAATATCCTCAATATAATAAATATAAAGATAAATTACTTTTTAATTTCTACAGTTTTATCTAATTAACACTTTCATTTTTACTTTTTGAAAAATTAACTAATTAATTTTTATATTTTGATTTCATTAATCAAGTTGATCTTTTCGTCTATTTTCTTTGATTTTTCCATTAAATTTTTATAAAAATTCTAAAATGCCCCTCTCCTTTAATTAAAATACATATTCTTTAGTTCTTTCTTTGTTTTTTTTTTTTTTTTTTTACTTTTTTATTTAACTAATAAATGAATATTTAGAATATTTAATTAAAAAATATTTTCAATCAAATATTCATAGAAATAATAAAAATTAATTAAAAAAAATACAAAGAAATTAAATTAAATTTCTAAAAATTCATTTTTTTTTCATTTTTGTTTTTTATATATTTTATTTACAATTAAAATAAATTAAAATATTTTTTATCTATTGAAAATTACTTTTTGTATATTTAATTAAAATAATTACTTTTTATATCTAATTAAAATAATTACTTTGATATATTTATTTAAAATAATTACATTTTGTGTATATTTAATTAAAATAATTAATTTTTGTGTATATTTAATTAAAATTAAAATAATTAAATATATATATTTTTTCCTCTTATTTTTTATATATGTACAAGGCCATTTTTTGTTTATCTATTTTTATTTTTTAATTTTAATTAAATATACTCAAAAAAGTAATGAATATGTAAAAAGTAATTATTTTAATTAAATATAAAAAAAGTAATTGTTTAAATTAAATATACAAAAAGTAATTTTCAATAGATGAAAAGTAATTTTATTTATTTTATTTTAAACTTAAATATACAAAAAAGAAGAAAATAAATTGACTAATTAAATAAAAATAATTATTTGAATTTTATTTTATTTGAAAATTAAATATACAAAAAAAATAAATAAATTGAGTAATTAAATAAAAAATAATTATTTGAATTAAATAAAATATTTTTTAATTAAATAAAAATAATTTTATTTATTTTAATTTTAAATTAAATATAAAAAATTAAAAATAAATGAGAAAATAAAAAAAAAGCAGGGGCATTTTTGGTATTTAATTTATTTTCCTTTTATTTTTAATTTTCACTATGAATATTTAATTGAAAAATATTTTTCTGTATATTTTAAATATTCATTTATTTAATAAATGAAAAGAGAAAAAAAATTAAAGAAAATATAGTTTAATTAAGGAGATGGGCATTCAAGGAATTGGATTTGAAATTCATTTTATTTTTAATTTTTAAAGTAAATGTGAAAAAAAACATATGGAAGAACTAAATTGTGAATCAAAGTACAAAGACTAACTAGTTAGTTTTTCAAAAAACATAGTTATAAGTGTTAATTAGATCAAATTTTAGAGACTAAAAATAATTTAGCCCAAATATAATTAGAAAAATAAAACAATAAAAAAATAATTGAATTTTATGTTTTATGATAAACATTTAATTTTTAAATACAATAAAAATTAGTTGAAAGAAAAATAAGAGAGAAAAATGTTTGAGAGAGAGCAGTAAAAGAATAGAGTGTGCAGAGAAGAGAGAGAGAAGTGAGAAATACTAAACAGAAAAGGGGATGAACAAAGAGAGGGAGAGAGAAGAAAGCAGACAGGGAGGAGAGAAATGACGGAGAGAAAAAAGAGAGAAGTATAAATACAATATGAAGAAAAATGATATTTTTATGTTCAATATTATTTTGTGACTTCTGTGAAATTCATTTATGAAAATTGATTTCGTAAAAGGATATACTTGAAAGATATTCAATTTAAAAATGTTAGTGAGAGAATAGTAAAAAAATATACTTTGAGAAATTTTTATCTATTTTGATAGAATTTTGTTTAGTTATGTTGGATTTTATGGAATTCAATTTATGGAATTAAAATTTATATTTCTTAATATTTTAAATACACAAAATTTTGAAAATGTGAAATTAGAAATGAATTCAACAAAATTTTATGAAATTTATTTATTATAAACAATATGTTAATCACTTCAAATGCAATTCTCCATGAAAATAATTATACAAAATTTTTATTAAACTAGTATTGTGACTATACAAATTCAAATTTTATAAAACTGGAAATTCATGTTGTCCTAATAATTAGTTATTAGGATATTTTTCATGTAGGCCTATTGAGAATACATATTTAATTTATATAGTTGACATCATATCTTAATCTAAAATTTTAAAGCATTGGATTAATGAATTCTTTTCAATTATAATTCACTCAACCACTAGATTTTCAATGTGAGATTATATTATATTATACTTATTCTAGATATCTCAACATAAACACACAAATATTATACATAGACATATAGGTTTTAGCATTTATGGGCTATCTAAATTTAGTTTAATTGTGCAATTTTTTTTCCCGTAGTTCTTGAGGAAGAGAAATCAAAATTATAATTATTACAGGGAAAAGAAAAATATCTAGAGAGAGAAAGAAAAAGAATAAAATTATGAGTGTGATTAGTTCCCATAATTCCTGTTCAATGCCCTGTAAAGGGCTAACGATAATAATCATAAAGGCGAATAGCAGTGTCAGCGTACGAAAGCAAAAAACATTAGAAAACTATTGCACTTTTGGTTTCTGGTTGCCTTTTGTGGGATCTTTATTATATTATTAATTAATTTCCTTATATATATCCCTCGCACTTTTCTTTTGTTGATTCCAATGTGGGAAACACATGCCAATTGATATTTCTTACTCTCACTCTCTCTGTTGAGAAAACATACATATTTATATATATATAACATGAGATGGATTCTTCATCATCATCATCATCATCAATGTCCATGATCAAGACATGGCCAGCAGGAATAGGTCTCCAAAGGGTATTGTGTATGCAAGGTGGAGAAGATGATGGTAGCTATGCAAAGAACTCAGAAGCTCCTGCATCTGCAATTAGTTTAGGCAGACCCTTGCTTTTAAAAGCTATTCAATCCATCAAACTTTTCCAAGCCCCTACTGATAATTCTTTAAGAATAGCTGACTTGGGCTGTGCAACTGGGTACAATACTTTAGCCACAATTGATATGGTTGTCGATGGATTGAGACAACGATATTTGGATGAGTGTTGCTTGGTGCCCGAATTCGAGGCCTTTTTTGCGGATCTCCCTTCGAATGATTTCAATTCTTTGTTTAGCATCTTGTCCCGAAATGAAACAACAAAACAGTATTATGCTGCTGGTGTGCCTGGATCTTTTTATGGTCGTCTCTTTCCTAAAGGAAAGCTTCATGTTGCAGTTAGCTTGAGTGCCTTACACTGGCTGTCTCAGGTAATTTTACTATTCTATTGATATGTATTAGCAAGTGTGATATATATGGACATTTATAATTTAAAAAATATATCAGATACCAGAAGCGGTTTTAGACAAGAGATCAGCAGCCTGGAACAAAGGAAAAGCATGGATTGACGGAGCGAAGAAGGAAGTTATTGAAGCATATGCTAAGCAATCTGAGAAAGACTTGGAGGATTTTTTGAGATGTAGAAAAGAAGAAATAGTGCAAGGAGGAATCTTATTTTTATTGATGGGAGGAAGGCCTTCTTTAAACCCAGCGGAGAATCAGTTAGGCGATCCAGAGTCAAGAGCAAAGCATCCTTTCACCACATCCATGGATCAGGCATGGCAAGACCTATTAAATGAGGTAATTTTAAAAAAATATATTGTTTGTTTTTCTATCAGACCTGGTGTATATATCAGGTGTCGCTAAATCTTTTCCTTAATTTTATTGATCAATCAATTTCATTCTTTCTCTTACATGTATATATACACATATTATATAATATATAGGGGTTGATCGACGAGGAGACGAGAGACCGATTTAACATTCCGGCATACATGAGAAGCACAGAGGAGGTGGAGAAAGCAATAAAAAAATGCGGTGGTTTCGAAATAGAAAGAATGGAATACAGAAGAATAATAGAACATTCAAAGGAGAAGCAAAAGGAGTGGATCAGGGATCCGGTTTCCTTTGGTAGAGCCAAAGCCAACCTGGTCCGTGCCACACTGGGACCTATTGCAGAGGCGCACCTCGGTCACCATCTCTCTCACCAACTCTTTAACCGCTTCCAAAATCGGGTCTCTGCTGATATTAGCCTTCTCCACAAAACCTGTTTTTATGGTGTTATTGTTGTGTGCGCGATCCGAATGTGAGACAAACTAAACAACCTTTCAATTCTCTCTTCTTTGTCACCTAAAGATACAGAAATAAAAAATAAAAAAAAATACAACAATCTTTTTCTCAAAATTTTATTTTCTTTCTTTCTATAGCATTAAATAAATGAATTTTCCTTTAATTCACTAGTTTTGGACTGTCTCCTAGCATTGAGATCTTTTAAATTTTAATAGGAGTCAAATTTATTAAAAAAAAAATGCTAAATTATTTAATTTTAATTTTATATAAAGTAATTTTTTTTTTATTCCAATCATATATATGGTATTTTGTCTTGTCAAACATATACAATACTTTGGTATATATACCAATCTAATAAAATAAAAATAAGTTGAGAAAAAAAAATATTAATATATTTTTATTAGACAAAAAAAATAAAAAAGTCATATTCGCAAAAATATCTTATCACTCATTAATTGAATACATGAAACAAGTCCCACACTTAGTGTATATAATAATTTTATATAAAGTACAAAGAGAAAGACATAACTACACATGGTGCATAAACTAAGTCTATCAGGAGAATTAAATGTATGTGAGAGAGCATCATCGTTTTTATATTTGGCAAAATAATGGGCATATTGTTATCAATATATATATATTATTGTAGATGTCTTTTTATCTTTCTTATTACTTCTTATTTTATATGTCCTTTCATATATCTCACTATATCATTACTTGATGTAATTATTTGGTGTATTATATTTAGCTTTATTTTATTATTTATAAGATGTAACTTATAATGAATTTATATTATAATTTATGGTGTGTTTATTTATTGTAACATATAATGGAGAGAAATCTTATAAATAGGAGTTCCTATTTATCACACCCCAACTCTAGTGGTGCGACGGTCCTAGGGAAGGGTAGGTTTAAAGCCACTGTAAACCCGTATAACACTTATATACTGGATCTCATTTATAATACACATTCATATCAAATATAGACCTCTCAAATGATACTTCTTCCTCTTGACGTACTACAGGTGATGGAACTATCGGAGAAACAGAAATTTCTGGAGCATGAACTGGAGGTACCTGCTGCTGCCTTTGCTGAGTAATGAACTCAGCTATCATTGGATAATTCCTTTGCAGCTAATCTAATTGCTGAGCCATATTAGCCACATCCACTGGTGGCACAAGAGGAACTTCATTTCCTCCATTTCCACCCACAGAACCTTCTTTAGAAGGCAATTCTCGCCTAGGACGATCTCGACCTCGTCCTCTACCACTACATGGAGGCATCTCGATACTAATAAAAGAAACAAAGCAAACTTAGACTCAAAACATAAGATTAGCGCAGGTCTATACCAAAGGAATACACAACATTGACGTGACATGAATCCTATGCTCCGTAGTTATCTTAATCAACACATAAACTAGGGCTCATGCACATCTATCTATTTTTTATCTTAAGAATTATAAACCTATGGCTCTGATACCACATTTGTGACACCTAAACTCTAGTGGTGCGACGGTCCTAAGGTAAGTGTAGGCTTAAGGCCACCGTAAACCCGAAAACACTCATATCCTGAATCTCGTTTATAATATACATTCATATCAAATATAGATATCATCCAATATTCATTTTTATGATTCATATAATCATAATTCATATCTTTATATTTATCATTTCATAATTTCCTCTTGTTCCTTACTGATCAAAAGATGCATCCCACATCACTAAAGAACAAGGGCAACTCAAAATGTAACAGTTCATACATCAAAATAATGTCATCCTCAATAATTAACTATGGAGCTCTGGAGTATACTCCCAATACATACAGTACCATAATACAATTCAATGAATATATATATATATATATCAAAATAATTACAATGGAGGCTTATTGGAGGAATGAATCAAGAAGCTCGATCCTCACTCCTCTTCTGTGGATTTTAGGTGATAGTGTAGCTCGTGAGGTAGCTAATATAGAAGATCGAGCTTCTTGATTCATTCCTCCAATAAGCCTCCATTGTAATTATTTTGATATATATATATATATATATATATATCTGTAACACCTATATATATATATATATCTGTAACACCTACCATTTTTATATATCATTTTTGGATATATATATGTATATAAATTTTAAATTTAATTGGTTGAATTAATTTATTAAGCAATAAGTATGCATTTTACTTATTTAATTATTTTGAATAACGATTGTAAATGAGCATGGAAAATATTAGCGTGTAATATTGATTGGTATGTGGAATTTCTAAAATTCTGTTTGAGTATTTATACATATATTTTAAGTGCTGGAAGTTAACAGTTAGGATATTTGCAGCGTTTTCTATGAATTAAGTTAAGTAGTTCCTAGATGGCATTGGCGAGCTGGCATTTGCCGAGCTGGCCTTGCGAGGAGGCAATACCGAGTTGACCTGGAAAAGAGGGAAGTGCGAGCTGGCAATTGCGAAGATATAATGGCGCGTCGGCACTGCGAAGAGGAAATGCGAAGGGGGAAGTGCGAAGAGGGAAATGCGAAGTGGGAATGCAAAGAGGAAATACAAAAATGAAAGTGCGAAGAGGAAATGGCAAAGAAGAAATGTGAAGAGGAAATGACGAAGAGGAAATGCGAAAAGGAAATGGCGAAGAGGAAATGCAAAGAGGAAATGCGAAGACGAAAGTGCGAGTTGGAAAGGGCGAAGAGGAAAGGCGAAGAGGAAATGCGAACTGGGAAATGCAAACTGGGTTTGGCAAAGAGGCACATGCGAGCCGGCATATGCGAAGTGGAATGGCGAGCCGGCAATGCGAAGAGGTATTGGCGAGTTGAATTTGGCGAACTAGGATTGGTGAGCTGGCGAACTGCGAGATGACACTCACGAGCTGGAACAGCGAATTGGATTGGCGGAACGGAATTTAATTAAATCAGTTTTACTGAGGTAGTAACTTATAAAAAGGGTAGTAACTGATGCATTAAAGCACTTAAACCTTTTTATTTTCTTCTTCTGTGTTCTGTGTGTTCGTCTTTTCTTCCAAAGGAGCCGAAATACAATTTCTTCATCTTCTTCATCCATTTCACGTTTTCTCCATTAGATTTCTGGAGGAAATTCGTGGAAATCATATACATTTTTGTGATTCATCTCGTTTCGTCTTAAGCTAGTAGAGAAAGTGCTAGAAATATTTTGAGGTAGTGAAGGATAAATTTCTACCATTCTAACTCATTTGAGGTAAGTAATTATTTATTGGATTTTATTGATTTAATAGATATTATTTAGGTTAGAATAAATGGGTTTAGTATTATTTTATTTAGATTAACACTAATTCATTGAAATCCCTAAACTCTAGGGTTTAATTGGAACTTTGAATTTAGATTTGATAAATTAAGGATGGGGTTCATAAATTGATGATGGAATTAGTTAATTGGATGTAAGTGGATAATAAATTGATGGTCAATTTGATGTGAAATTGTAGATTATGAAAACTAAATTCTCCAAGTAGCCAAATTGGGGATTTTTGGAGGAAATTGGTGAGATTGGCTAATCGATTGATTGTTGGAAAGTTGAGGTGAGTTCTACATGCATCATTTATCATAATTAATCGCTTAATTTGATTACACCTTATGGGAAAAAACCCCAAGGGTCGAAACCTACACTTTGTAATTCCTTTGATTTTCTTTAAAATTGCCTTTATATTCTCTTACCAAATTAATCCTTATATTGTTATATAACTTTACTTCATTGATATTCTCCCGTTTTAATTACCGAACCGTATTTTCTTATCTTATGAACTGTCCTAAATACTAAACCTATTATTGAATGATTTTGAGTATTGTGCATGGCATGGCCATTATTGATATTGGATATTGATATGATTGATACCGAACTGATTGATTGATTGATTGAATCCGGATGCCATTATTGCTTATGGTATCCCTTGTTATTGACCCTGATATGGTTATGGCAGAACTTCCGATTCGACAGGGGAGTGGGGAAATACTGTCGACCTTGTGCACATTGTATATTAGTACCCTAGCTGGGAGGGGTTATGGTCCCGGTCATAGGGCTTGATCAGCCTTATGCTTATTTGCCCTGATATGGATGATCCAGGACCTACACGGTCCAACGCATTTGATTGTTTGGAGATTGTATGATTTCTTTTCATACATTCCATCCCTGTATCTGTCTTTCCATATATGATACCTAACTTATATGTTGAATATTGGCTTTATTGTACCTTGATACTCATTCGGTACACTAGCACCTTTTGATTGGTACCTTTGTTGTACAACATCTGTTATTTATTGCGATGCATGTGAATTCACTGAGTATCATCTATACTCACCCACTTTTTTTTTTTTTGGTTTCCCCTTTCAGGAGAGGATTAGAACTACAGAATCCAGACTTCAACTTCTCTAGGAATTCTGCCATTGATTTATAGATGTATTTATAGATACTCTATTTTGAATAATATTTATTTTAGTGTTCATGATCTAACTGCTCCATGGGTATATACTGGTTAGCTAGGAAATGAACATGTAACTGATGATGGTTTTGTTAAATGGATGATATTATAATTAATGTGATATTTTGGGAATTTATATATTTCAGTATATCATAATGTATGACAGGCTATTAGAATGATTGGTAATTATGAATATGATATATATATATATATATATATATATATATATATATATATTTGAATTGATAGGATTGATGTGACTGATATTGGGTTCTACGGGTACCGGTCGCTATTGGCATCACCCGTGCCTTAGGACCATTGCGGCTCGGAAAACTGGGTCGTGACAGAGTTGGTATCAGAGCATTTGGTTTATAGAATGTAGATCTTCCTCAAATGATAAGTCTTTATTAATCCCAATATCCTATATCTCCAATATGTGTGATGGATCAAATACATACTTCATCAGCATAGAGATATGGAACACCGGATGAACATGGCTCAAATTTAGTGGAAGAGCCAATTTATAGGCTACATTGCTAATCTTCTCGAGTATCCAAAATGGACCTACAAATCTTGGTGATAGCTTCCCTTTCTTTCCAAATCTCATAACAACTCTCATTGGTGAGATCTTAAAAAAGACATGGTCACCAACTGCAAAATGAACATCTTTTCGCTTTGGATTGACATAACTCTTCTGTTTGTTGAAAGTGGTTGTAACACTTCAGTTAAAGCTTAGAACCTAAACCATAAAGGGTAAAGCTAGGAGATTCTTCCTTTGTTTGAAAGTTATGTATTATTGCATGTTTATGCTTGAGTTGAATATATATGCATGTTTTAGGAAGTATTATAGTTGTAAAAGTGGTTTAAAGGCTATTAGGAAGAAATCGGCAAAAAATGAATTTTTGGTGAACTAGGGGCAAAATGGTCATTTATACCGCTTAATTTATTTATGGAATTAACATATATTTGAAGATAGAAAAGAATATTTGGACATAAAAATTATGATATTATATTTATTTGAAAATTTATTGGAGAATTAAACCCGGTAGAAAATAATTTCGGGCAAAACTACTCGAATAAGGATCAAATTTGAACTAAGGGTAATTTAGTTTTTTCCTTTGAGTTATGGAGTTATTTGGTGTATGCAAGCTTATGATATCATTTTAGGCTTACCTAAATCTAACCATTGGATGAAAAGATGAAGAATTGAATGGTTAGATAGCTAGGTTTCACAATGTTTACTATAAGCTCAATGTATAGGATTATGCCATATGATATTTAGTTGATTTTCTCCACCTCTTCACCATTTTTAGCCATTTTCACCATTCAACTTTCTCTTTCTTCTTCCTCCAAGTTTTGGCCACCATTGTCCATTGCCAAACCTTGATTTTTCTTTCATTTTTTGATTGAAACATGTTAATTCCATCATCCTAAACACAAATATAGCTTTAGATTCTAAGGAAAAACAAGAAAAAGTAAAGAATCAAAGCTTGGAAGTTTTTGAAGAACTTTTGGTAAGTGATTTATTTTACAATTCTTTTGGTTTAATTATGTTCTTAAGATGTTCTTTGATGTTATTTAGTATCAAAAACATGTTTTGGTTGGAAGAAAAATCAAAAGTTGGAAGAAAACCCTAATAGGAGGAAATATGAATCAAAGTATGATTTTGATGGATGTTTTTGTTCAAATGATGTGTATTTGATGTGTATGATATGAATTAGTGGTTATTTGATGGAAACAAATTCATTTGAATGGAAACCTAGCTTGGCCGAATATGATGATGTGTAAATGGTGATTTGTACTTTAGTGTCTTATAGGTTTAAATAATGGAATGGTATAAATTTGATGTGTATGTAATCAATTGATGATTAATTGATGAAAATAAATCCATCTGGAGGGATTTCTTACTTGGCCGAATCATGTAAGCTTGAATGGTGGTTTGGTGCTTTGATGTTTAATAGGTTTATATGGATGAATGTTATGCATTTAATGTATATATATGTTATATGATTGATTGGTATTGAAAAATGGATGAATGGAGTGAAATCCCTATAGGCCAATGACTTTGTTAGTTTAATGTGTTAGGCTAATGCAATTGAAGAAGTAAGGTTTGAATATAGTTTAATGGTGTAAATGTATAAGTTCATATATGGAAATGTTGATTGATATAAGTACTTGGAAAGCATATTGAGAATTTGGTGTATGTTTGATATGAAAAGATGAACTAAGTGTTTATGAGTTCTTAACTTGGCATTATAGCGATGAACATATGAAATGTGGTGATAGAATTGCATTTGATGCATAAAGGAATAGAAAGTATCAATTGTGTAATATAGGGTCTATAGTGTAGTATATGTGCTTTATGTATATTGATGTGCTTTGATATGTGTTTTAATGTGAAATGTATTGAGTATAAGTCTTACCGAAGTGATTTAATTAATAAAGGAGAAAGTTCCCGAGCTAGGGCTACTGACGACGAATCGTAGGCTAACTAGGCCTGTTGGCGAATATTTGGAGTTTTTATCTGAGGTGAGTCTATATATATGATTCATGCATTATTCATTCATAAGTCATGCATTTATGCATATGAAATGATATTCTTGCTTGAAAACCATTAATGATCCACTTTTTGGCAGTTTTGCTAAAATGACCTAAAACAAAGCTACCGAAATGCCTAAAACTGACCTAAACTTTAATTCTGTATAAAATTCATTCTGAAAGGCTTTTTGACGTCTAATCAAGCCTAATTGCTTATTGTACACATATATTTTTTATTTGTATAAAGAAATTACCGTAGAAATATTGATTTCATGGAAATCAAAAAGTGCCTGAAAAATGAGAAACGAACCTTTAATTTAAGGGTGTCAGCTACGCTGGCGCAACTGGGCCCCGGAGACCAAAATTTTTATATTGAGCCATATTTATCCTTTGATCTCTGTGATTATTTAACACCATTAAAGTCATGTTTGAGACTTAATATTGATATATTCATACTATATGAGATATTTGCATATAATATTATAACAGGACTACTTCGATGGTGTAGTGAGTAAATCCATCGGCTGTGTACACAGATATATATATATATATGTTCTCTGACCTTTGCTAGAGAGGGTGAAATTATCTATGCCATGGTGTGATTGGATGGAAATGGTGTGATTGGATGGAAATGTGAAAGAAGGGAAGTGAAGTAAAAGTACAGTATTATGTTATGATATGTTACAGATAACTCATACCTGTTTTATTATATACATTATGGTTCATTATATGCATTTCACTTTTCCATTATCAGTTATCTATGATTTACAGATTATTAATGGATAGATATGGCTTTTCATAAATAATATTGCATATTCATATATTTAGATTCACTGAGTATAATCTTATACTCACCCCAAAGTTGTTAAATGTTTTCAGGACATCAGTGAGGCAGATATCCATTGGCTATATTATCTTCAGCCTTGGATTTCAGATGTATGTATTGAGGTTCCTCCAGTGTATAGAAGTTCCTTGGTATAATGTATCTAGGACTTGTTTTGATTAGGAGTTTAATGTTTTAATATTATCAAAGTGATAACCAAATTTGATATGAAAATATAAATGATGTATATATATGATATGAGATGTGAATGTAAATATTGAAGTGCTTATTGAGTTGTGTTGATTAATGGAGGATATAAGGGTATGTATGTTTATTTGGAAGTGTAAATCTTTATTTCTTACGGAAAGGTTAAGTCAAAGTTATAGAGGAAACTCTGTCAATTTTTCTGTAAGAAATCTTATGATAATTGATAATTTAGAAAAAAAAATATTACCTAAAATATATCATATGTTTAAGGAATAATTATTAATGACATTATTAGTTTGTAAAAGTAAAGTTAAAGTAAAATAATGGGTTCTTCGAGGTACTGGTTGCCTTGGCATTTTCCATACACTAGAACCGTCATAGTCTAAAAATTAGGCTGTGACAAAGTTGGCATCAGAGCTAAAGGTCTAGTAAACTTGTAATGTTATATGTTAGTAATAGAGTAAATACCAAGGAACATAAGGATTCGTGTATCGTCTAAGTTAGATGTTATCCGTATTATTTGAAATTCTGCGAATATGTAGTATTAATATTCCTTTATGTTATGTAAATTGTTGGTTTATTTAAATATATACAGATGTCGAGAAGTGTGAATAGATGGGATATACCTGAATTAGAGGGTGAGTATAAAGCATCTAGTAGAGAGCCTAAGATAGGCATTGATGCTTCTATATAGGCTAAGAGGATTAGTCCTGAATCACCTAGATCACGACAATATACAGAGGGAAGTAATGTTGGTGAGACTGCATTGAAACAGGAAATAAAGGATTTTAGGCAGGAAATGTTAAGGAGAAATCAGGAAATGATGTAGATGTTACAGGTATATATAGCAACACAGGCAGCAGCAGTACCATAGCCACCTCCACCACCTGTTCAGCCTATTATATAGCTTGAGATACCACCAGCACCAGAGAGAGTGCCAGTTGAGCAAAGAAGGGTAAGAAATCGTAGAATCATACCTGAGGGTGGTGTTAGTATTACAGAATTTCTGAAGTTATAGCTACCTACTTATTCTGGGGAGTATGGTACAAACCTCAGTGACTTTATTTAGAGGGTGGATAGAGTTGTCAGGAAGCTACCATGTTTAGATGCCAAGATTATTGAGCTGATAGGTTTGCCATTTGTGGGGGATGATTCTGTATGGTTTGATTAGTACATTGATGCTAATATTCATGGTAATGACCCGATCACCTGGGAAGAATTTAAACAGAAGTTAATGGATGAATTTCTACCAGTAGGAATCAGGGATAAAAATATTATGAGATTTGAGCAGTTAATACAGGGGAATCTTAATGTCATTGATTATGCTAGAAAGTTCATGAGGTTGAGTAAGTATGCTAGACAGATAGCACCCATAGAGGCAGACTTGATTGGTCATTTTAGGAGAGGCCTGCATGCTTCACTGCATAACATACTATTAGCTGGACAATATACTTCTTTGGGGCAAATTATTGATGCAGCAGCACAGATGAATATTAAATATAAAGAAGAAAGGTCAGAGAAGGATGTGAGAAATAGGAGCAGAGGAGGAGAGTTCCCTAGATATGGAGAGGGATCATCTTAGATTGGTATAATTAGGCCTACTCAGAGGCAATTTCAGACACCCTCAGTATAGAGTCAGAGGAGGCAGGATGAGACCACCTACCCCAGTATATTCTAGAGGATCCAATAGATTAGTGCAACAGATTATAGAGATACCTCTATGTGAGCATTATGGAAGGAGACATGCTGGAGAATGTAGGGCTAGAGCAGGGACATGTTTTAAATATGGGCAGTTTGGCCATTATTTGAAGGAATGTCCTGTGAGAGTTTTACAACAGACTAGTTCAGTAGTATCTCAACCTACTATACAGATGAGTAGAGGAGGAACTGGTAGAGGTAGACCAACAGGACAAGGTCAGCTAGCGGCATAGTCATCAGCTGGGCGAGGTCAGGGGAGAGTTTTGCTATGACTACACAGTAGGCCCAGGGATTACATGATACTATAGTAGGTATGGTTCCTATTCATAATATTGAGGCACACACATTGTTTGATTATGGTGCCACACACTCTTTTGTGTCTTCTATGTTTGCTAGGAAAATGGGGTTAGTTAGGGAACCTTTATTAATGCCATTAGAAGCAGCTACACCTTTAGGGAAGAATGTAGTTGTGAGTTATAGATATAGAAGTTGTCCTGTGAGGATAGCTAATAGAGAGTTACTTGCAGACTTGATTGAGTTACTAGTACTGGAGTTTGAAGTGATTTTGGGTATGGACTGGTTAACTGTATATAGAGCCATTATTGATTATTCTTTGAAACAAGTAGAATTTAGACTGGATGGGGAGGAAAAGTTTATTTTCAGGGAGAGAAAAATAAGAAGATGTCAGGGTTTATTTTAGCTATTAAGGCACATAGATTATTAAAGAAACGGTGCATTGCTTATTTGGCATCAGTAGTGAATACTACAAAGGTATCTAAGGAATTGGAGCATATTTCAGTAGTATAGGAGTTTTCAAATATTTTTCTTACAGATCTTCAGGGATTGCCACCAGAAAGAGAGATAGAATTTGAGATTGAAGTGTATCTTGGTACAGATCCGTTATCCATTCCTCCATACAGAATGGTACCACCAGAATTGAAGGAGTTGAAGGTACAGTTATAGGAATTGCTTGAAAGGGGTTTATCGGACCTAGTAGTTCACCTTGGGAAGCTCTAGTGTTATTTGTAAAGAAGAAAGATGGGATACTGAGGATGTACATTGACTACAGGCAGCTGAATAAGGTGATAATGAAGAATAGGTATCCTTTGCCCAGGATAGATGATCTGTTTGATCAATTATAGGGAGCTTGTTATTTCTCCAAGATTGATTTGAGATCAGGCTACCATTAATTGAAGATTAAAAAGGAGCATATTTCGAAGACTACTTTTAGAACCAAATATGGACATTATGAATTCTTGGTGTTACCATTTGGGTTGACTAATACACCTACAGCTTTTATGGATCTGATGAACAGAGTTTTCAAGACCTATTTGGATAAGTTTATCATTGTCCTCATTGATGATATTCTTATCTATTCTAGGGGTAAGGAGGAACATGAAGAACATCTTAGGATCACATTGCAGATTTTGAGGGAGCATTAGTTATATGTCAAGTTTTCTAAGTGTGATTTCTGGTTGACTGAGGTAGCATTTCTGGGACATGTTATTATTAAAGATGGCAACAAAGTTGACCCTCAGAAGGTGGAAGCAATAGCCAATTTACCACGACCCATTACAGTGACTAAAGTAAGGAGTTTTGTGGGATTGGATGGATATTACTAAAGATTTGTTAAAGATTTTCGAAGATAGTTGCTCCATTAACCAGGTTGACTAGGAAACAGGAGAAGTTTCATTGGAGTGAAAATTGTGAGAAAAGTTTTCAGACTCTTAAGACTTGTTTGACTACTGCTCCAGTGTTGACACTTCCTACAGAGACTGGTACATTTGCCATATACTGTGATGCATCTAGAGTTAGCTTAGGAGGTGTGTTGATGCAGGATAGGAAAGTAATTGCTTATGCTTCACGACATTTGAAGAAGCGTTATTGGTGGCCTAATATGAAAGGGGATATAGCTAAGTTTGTGTCTACTTGTTTAGCCTATCAGCAGGTTAAGATAGAGCATCAGAAGCCATCTGGTTTACTTCAGGAGATTCAATTGCCAAAATGGAAATGGGAACAGGTAGCTATGGATTTTGTGGTTGGATTACCAAAGACACAGAAAGGCTATGATTCTATTTGGGTGATAGTGGATCGGTTGACTAAATCAACTCATTTTCTAGAAGTAAAAACCACCTATACCACAGCTCAGTATGCCCAAATGTATGTTGATAAGATTGTCAGACTACATGGTGTGCCATTGGTGATAATTTCTGATAGGGGTACTCAGTTTACTTCTAGATTTTGGCAGAAATTTTAGGAGGCAATGGGTACTAAGCTATATCTCAGTATTGCATTTCATCCACAGACTGATGGACAATCAAAGAGGACTATTCAGACTTTAGAAGATATGTTGAGACTCTGTGTAATGGAATATAAGGGCAGCTGGGATCACTATCTACCACTGATAGAATTTGCATATAATAATAGATACCACTCCACTATTGATATGGCACCATATGAGGCACTGTATGGAAGAAAGTGTAGATTTCCTATATGTTGGGTGGAACCTGGAGAAAAGCAGTTAGAAGGTCCTGATTTGATTAGAGAAACAATAGAAAAAGTGCCCATTATTGAGAGAATTAAGACTGCCTTCAATAGACAGAAGAGCTATGCTGATCCTAAGAGGAAGGATGTGCAGTTTAGTGTAGCTAACCATGTATTCCTAAAAATTTCACCAATGAAGGTAGTTATGAGATTTGGAAAGAAAGGAAAATTGTCACCTAGATATATTGGTCCTTTTGAGATTCTAGACAGGGTAGGAAATGTGTCCTATAGATTGGCACTACCTCCAAATATGGGACATGTACATCTAGTTTTTCATATTTCTATGATGAGGAAATATATATCAGATCCATCTCATATCCTTTAGCCTCAAGATGTAGAGGTAAATGAAGATTTAGCTTATGAGGAAGTACCAATTGAAATTATTGATCAGCAAATAAGACAGCTTCTCAACAAGAGCATTCCTATGGTTAAAGTCTTATGGAGAAATAGAACAGTAGAGGAATGTACTTGGGAAAGTGAAGCTGAGATGAGACACAAATACCCCTACCTATTTCATGAGTCAGGTTTTTATTATACTCTATTGCATTAAAGTAAATTCGAGGTTGAATTTAATTATAGGGGGGTAGAATGTAACACTTCAGTTAAAGCTTAGAACCTGAACCATAAAGGGTAAACCTAGGAGATTCTTCCTTTGTTTGAAAGTTATATATTATTGCATGTTTATACTTGAGTTGAATATATATGCATGTTTTAGGAAGTACTATACATGTAAAAGTGGTTTAAAAGTTATTAGGAAGAAATCGGGCAAAATTGAATTTTTGGTGAACTGGGGGCAAAATGGTCAGTTCACACCCCTTGAGTTATTTATGGAATTAACATCATATTTGAAGGTAGAAAAGAATATTAGGATATGAAAATGATGATATTATATTTATTTGAAATTTTATTGGAGAATTAAACCCAGAAGAAAATAATTCCGGGCAAAGCTACTCATATAAGGATCAAATTTGAACTAAGGGTAATTTAGTCTTTTCCTTTGAGTTATGGACTTATTTGGTATATGCAAGCTTATGGTATAATTTTAGGCTTACCTAAATCTAACCATTGGATGAAAAGATGAAGAATTGAATGGTTAGATAGCTAAGTTTCACAATTTTTACTATAAGCTTAATGTATAGGATTATGCCATATGATATTTAGTTGATTTTCTCCACCTCTTCACCATTCTTAGCCATTTTCACCATTCAACTTTCTCTTTCTTCTTCCTCCAAGTTTCGTCCACCATTGTCCATTGCCAAAGCTTGATGTTTTCTTTCATTTGTTGATTGAAACATGTTAATTCCATCATCCTAAACACAAATATAGCTTTAGATTCTAAGGAAAAATAAGAAAAAGTAAAGAATCAAAGCTTGGAAGTTTTTGAAGAACTTTTGGTAAGTGATTGATTTTACCATTCTTTAGGTTTAATTATGTTCTTAAGATGTTCTTTGATGTTATTTAGTATCAAAAACATGTTTTGGTTGGAAGAAAAATCAAAAGTTGGAAGAAAACCCTAATTGGAAGAAATATGAATCAAAGTATGATTTTGATGGATGTTTTTGTTCAAATGATGTGTATTTGATGTGAATGATATGAATTAGTGGTTATTTGATGGAAACAAATTCATTTGAATGGCAATCTAGCTTGGCCGAATATGATGATGTGTAAACGGTGATTTGTACTTTGTTGTTTTATAGGTTTAAATGATGGAATGGTATGAATTAATGTGTATTAATGAATTGACGATTAATTGAAGAAAAGAAATCCATTTGGAGGGATTTCTTACTTGGCTGAATCATGTAAGCTGTAACACCCCAGCTTAAAAGCTTAGAACTTAAGCTTTAAAGGGTAAACCTAATGGGTTCCTTATATGTTTATGCATGTTTATGCTTGAATTGAATGTTTATGCATGTTTTAAAAAGTTTTACACATGTAAAAGTGCTTTAAAGCTTAAAGGCCGTTAGGAAGAAATCGGGAAAAACTCAATTTTTGGTGAACTAGGGGTAAAATGGTCATTTCACACCCTTTCGAGTTTTATGGAAATAAACATGATATTTAAAGGTAGAAAAGAAAATTAGGATATGAAAATGATGTTATTTAATTTATTTGAAGTTTTGTTGGAGAAATAAACCCAATTGAAAATAGTGCCCGGTAAGCTGCTCAATTGAGGTGCTTGAGTTGCTTCGGTTGAACTAAGGGCAATATGGTTTTTTCCTTTGAGATATGGAATTATATGGTATATGCAACCTTATGCCATTATTTTAGGCTTGATTGAATCTAACCATT
>CANXYC010890175.1:0-11255 GCA_948193065.1 Aleurites moluccanus | reverse complement strand
CCCTGAAACCCAAATACGGTGCGGGAAATGATCTGAAATAGTCTGGCTGTTGTAGATTAACTTTGCAAGGCTTGTCTTGCCAATTCCTTGAATACCCACAATTGAAATGGTGAGGCAACGTTGATCGTCTTTCAGCAATTGTGCAGTAACTGCATCTACATCCTCATTAAAACTTACTGCATCTAGTTGCTGATCAGCAGCAAAACGGTTACTTGTGTCACTGCCACTTCTCCTTCTGCTTGACATTGAAGGGCGTGGAGTAATTGGAAAGGCTTCATATCTTCTACCAAAAACGTCACAGATCTTATTTTTTATTTCAGCCATTTTCTTGGAAAGTTTATGTTGGGAAATGAAATTGCGGGGAGACCAAATTAAGCTTTTGAAATGTCTTTTCTCATTTCTAACCAAGAAAAGCCCAACAACATTCTCAACTAAGTAACAAACATGAGAAACTTCTTCAATCCATGCCATTCCCTTTTCACTTGAGCATTTTGATTCGAAGAAAATATTGCAAAGACTTGAATTCGTCTCTTAACCATCTAGCTTGCTTTCTCACACCTGGGCTAAGCTGTTTTTGAGTGGCTAAGGCTTCAAATATAGATATTACAGGCGAAACAATTGTTCTGCCTATTTGAAAGTCATATAGGCCAAATGAGCTGTGCCACGAACCAACCTTGAAAAATGCATGACGAGAAAAATTAAATTTTATTTGTTGGAACTTCTTCAAGAGTTGATAGTTATCTGTCAAATCAATAAGAGCCAAAACATAACACAACTGTTTTGTCAAAAAATAGCTCATCATCAAAGTATCTCTGTTCCTTCTCTGGGCTGATTTGATTATCAATTCATCAATCAGATCTTCAATGTCATAAATATCTTCCCTTAAGTTTTGTGGGCGAACTGCATTTTCACAGATATCAGAAGTTATTCGTAATTCGGTTTCATAAAATTGAATATGATCTTCAAATCCAAGCAATGAAACAGACTCTTGAATGAGAAGATTTGAAATTTTTCCCAAAACAGCCAACACAATTGGTCTTAACATTCTTCTGTTCATGGTAAATCGTAATAAAAGAAATTGTATCCGCTTATCAGGACAATAATTTTAGGGTTGGGTTGGATTGCACAAAGGAAGATATTGCATAAGAAGAGAAGGCCAACTAGAATCAAATGGGTTTTGAATTTTAATTATGCATGTATTGATCTAGTTCGACCATGTATGAAAACTGATAGACACTTTTTTCGAAGAGGCAAATATAATTTTGTAATAAAAAAAAAAAAATTGAATGCCCCATCGGTTCTCCGTTACCTTCCCTACCTATGTTTTCTATTTTTATTTTTTATTTTTTATTATTTTTTAGAAATATATTTAATTTTTAAAAAAATTTATAAAATATTCATTATAAGTCCAAATATTATGAATAAATAGTTAATAGAATCTCTGTAAAATGCATTTTATTTTGACATGTTAAAATTTAAAATATAATTCCTTTTCAATTTAGCATAAATTATTTAAATATAAATTTAATTTCTAAATATTCTTAAAAATTATTATTTAATTATCAAATTATAAAAAATATTATTTCTACGTATAATTTTATCAAATATAAATTTAATTAATTATTTTCTTACTCACTTGTTAATAATTTAATTATTCTTAAAATATATATAATATATTTTCTTGAAATAATTTTTATTAAATAAAATTTTAGTTTAAAATAATTAAATTTAAAATTTTTCATTATTTATGTAATTAAAAAAATAAATAATTAAATTTTGTTTATATTAAGATTTATATTAATTAAATTTATGACACATTTTATAGTTCTTATTTAATTTATTTTTTTAAAATATTTTAACATGTAATAAAAATTATTTTAAAATATTTTAATACCTGAAATAATTATAAAATTATCATATTTTACTTTTATATAATTATTTTAACATATGATAAAAATATTTGAAATAAGATGCAAATATACATTAAGGATGAATAATAAATTTAAAAAATATTAAAAAATATGACCGTTGATAACGGATTTGAAGAGAAATGAGAGACAACGGGGATTACAATGCGCCAAGAAAAAGGCCGAGATGATGTCGGACACTGTGTCAACGGCTATTATGTTGTCACGTGATTGGTGGGATGCTGGCACATGCAATCGTTGGATAACATGGCCGGTTTTCTCTCTTGTGACCAAATTTTTTGGTTCGATTTTACTAACCCTTAAACGGACACAGCTTGACATTTTACTCAATTATTATAAAATATATTTAATTACATTTCACTGCAAACTATTAAACCAACCCTAAAAATTAGAGGCATCAAACATATTGAATATAATGAATTAAATCCAATCATTATAAATTTGAATCAATTTGACTTTGAATTATTTTTCATTTTTTTCCAATAGATTTTATATATAGTCACTTCAAATTACAAATAAATTGAATTTTATATCATGTCAATAAATTTTACATTTCGAAATAGATTGAATTATTTTATTTTTCAAATGAATTTAATTTTTTTAGAAAAATTTATTGACATATTTTATATCAAATGAATCACATTTGAATTAAATGAACAAAATGATATCATTTTGATTTTCATGTAAATTTAAGCATATTATAAATTAGATAAAAGCCAATAAATTCAAATTAAATTTATGAGTACGATTAAAATTTATTATTTTTAAAAAGGAGAACTCATTTAAATTAGTGTATATGTGAAATGATTAAATATTATAATACATCAATACATATTCTTAATATAAGTAGTTGGATATTTTAATTCACCATTTATCTAAAAAATTTAATGGGCTGAAAAATTTTTATTTTTCATGCAATTTATATCAAATAAAATATATACTTTAACTTTTATGTATTAAAAACTTGGTTTGGGGTCCGTAGAATTCTTATACTTTCATGTGACTATGAGATATAAAGAGACTGAGAGTGCATCCAACATTAAGTGAGAATCCTTATTTTATTTTTTGGAAATAACCCTATTACGGATCTGATTAAGATGCTAAAATTTGTTCAATTTGATCAAAATTTTTTAAAAAATGTTGGCCAAAAATTTATATTATTTTTCTTTCTTTAACACCATTCCTTATTATTATTTTTGTTGATAATAATGGTAAAGAATAGAATGCGGACATTCGATCATTATATTATTAATATTAGTATATAATGATAAAAAGTGATTTATTATATATATTTTATAATTGTAAAAAAAATTTAATAAAATTAGAAAATAACAAAAGTTTTATGGCATATATTACAACCAATCACTTCATTTATGTAGTTTTTATATTTTAATCGATTATACTAAACAGTTTTTGTGTTTTTAAAATTATATTAAACAGTTCATATATTATAATTTCATTACACTATGAGATCATTCTGTTAATTTTTATCCTCTTTTTTTATTAGTCAATAACTCAAAATTTAATTTTTTAATTAAAATACCTAAAATACCCTAATTAAAATATCTTATCTTATCCACCAACCCACCTTCTTCTTCTAATCAAATTCACCCATCATTAACATCCATACCCTTCTTCAGAACACCTTGAAGACCAATAAGCACCGACTTTATCCTGTTATTTCCAGTCACGACAACTTTAGACGCAAAACAGAAATCTCATCCTCACTACTATCTTCATAGTTTTGCAATTTGTGAATCTCTTATTGCTTTTATTCACAGTGAAGGGTGTGAAACATGAGTACAAAGAAGAGGATTTGAGGAAAAAAAAGTCTTCTTCTACTTGAGATGAACCCAGTTCATAAGAAGTTTCATATTCTTATCCACAACGGAAAACCCATTTGTTAATCTCTTATTGTTGTTCAGTATGTTGATGAGGTATGGAAGGATACATCTCCTCTCTTACCCCCTCCGATCCTTATCAGAGAGCCCAAACCAGATTTTGGGCTGATTTTGTTGACTAGAAGGTATATATATAATTTTTATTTATTTCTTTCATATCTGCCTCTCAAATCTTTCTAATTTTGCATATATATGATATTGGAAGGAATACATGGGCTAAAAAAGGTGAAGAGCAGGAGACAACCAAGAAAAATTTCACTGAATGTTTCAAATTGTTAGAAAAGGAGCTTGGAGACAAGCCTTACTTTGGTGGTGATAATATTGGATATGTTGATGTTGCACTAATCCCATTTTATTTCCTGGTTTTATGCTTGTGAAACCTTTGGCAATTTCAATAAACAGGCTGAGTGTCCCAAGATCATGGGATAGACTAAGATTCTTGCCAGAGTAAGTAAATTTTTGAAGAGTTTTTGAGAGTTGATACTGCCATCAGAGTGGAATTTGGTGTTCAGCTCTTATTTGGATCCATTTTTTTTTTTTTTTGTAATTAAAATTTGTTGAATTGATTGATTTTGAGTTTAATTAATTTATACTGTATAATATTAAATTTGGTGGTGATAGTGGTGGTGGTGTGGTAGTGGTATGATGATGATGAGATTAAAATTTTTTTGTGATTGAGAGTGATGATATTTATGTGAAAATTAAATTGAAAATAAATGGTATTGTGATTATTTTATATAAATTTAACGGATTTTCTAATAGAAAAATTTTGAATTTTAACGGAATTAAAATGCAGAAATTTTTTGGTATAATCAATCAAAATATAGAAATTTTGTAATAATTAATCCTTATAAATAATTGATAAATATTACATATTAGGTGAGGTAGATTATTTTGGAACATTCAATCTAACTACACAAATCTATAAATAGTTTTGAAAAGAATATAAATTGAAAAATATTTTTTTGGGTTGGATATTTATATAGATTTTTAAGTGTATTTGAATATCTCTAAATCATATATATAACTATTAGTGAGACAGAAATTCAAAATCTTATAATTAAGAAGACAACTCTAATATTATTGAACAAAAGTTTCGTTAGTATTTGAATGTCTATATTATCAAACTATTTCAAATAAAATGGTTAATTAAATAAGAAAATGAAAATTACTAATTAGGTTTTAAAATATTATATTGAATAAAAAATTATTATTAAAAAGGATTATTTTAAATATTTTTATAAGATTATTAAATTGAAAATTATATATAAATTACGATTTAAATTAAAAATATTATTTTAATAAATTACTAGTTGAATATATCAAGGTATTGTTAATTGGATTTGAAACATATATGAATTGCAATAAATGAATTTTAATAATTTTTGGGATATAATTAATTAAAGGGTGAATTACTATGATCCTTATATTTTGACCGATTTATAATAAAATATCTATGTATTTTCAAAATTATACTAAAAATTCATTGTATTTTTGTTCTATTAAAATTTGAGATATTTTTGTTAGAAAATCCGTTAAATTTTTGTAAAAAATAAATAATACCCCTCATTTTTAATCTAATTTTCACCCAAATATCATTCCTCTCCACCACACCAAAATTTTTATTTTCACCATCACCACACCACCATAACTCCAAATTGGTATGAACTCAGGTATATGAGGAGATTACAATAAGTCAAAACCAACAAGTTGATCCCGCTAGCCAAGAGAGAAGTAGCAATAGAAATCAAGAGCAAAGCAGTACAACATCATCTGAAAATGGTGAAAATTCACAACAAGAAAATGTTGAGACAGGTAAAAATGTCCAAGATTCTCAGACCATGAATCAAATGTCCAAGATCAACAGCAACAACAAGAAAACAATCAACAATCTCAAAATCCTAAATCATATGAGGAGCAGCAATAACAACAATGATAAGAAGATGCCGGAATCAAAATTACTTCTCAAGAATCTCAAAATGAATTATGAGAAGAAGATTAATAACAAAGAATCAAACAACAACAAAAGCAAAGAAGAAAAACAACAGTATGAAGATTTAACAAAATCTGAAAAATCAACGGAGGACATAAAAACCCAACAAAAAATAAAACAACAAATTGAAGGGAAATAGAGCAGAGAAATTAAACCAATCAGAAACTTCAATTAACCCAACTAAAGCATCCAAATAAAACTAAGGAAGAATAGCCCATAAATAGAAAAATCAAGACATGATGTATTCTAGATTCATAAAAGCTAAGAAATGAGAAAATTGTCTTTGAGTTTCAGAACTCCACCTTCTCTATTTGCTTCTTAAATTTATGAGTTTTTCTCTTTTCTTCAGCGTCTCTCTATTTCTAGTTCAGACAACTAGGCCATGCCTGCTGCTATCACCAAGTGCAATCTCAACCTCAATTGAAATCTAGGCAGCAAATTGTTGTCGTCGCTGTGTCTCATCTCTGGCCATAGTTATGAATCTCCGTTAGATCCAAACTACCAATCACAATCAAATCGCAATGCTAGTCACAACTGAGTATAGTTTGCACCAACAAATCGCGCTAATGTCAAGCACAAGCTCAGACGTCGTTCGTCTTTCTTGCGTTAGCAAGTATATATTTTATGGATTTCCTCTTCTTTAATTTGATATTCTTTGTTAGTAGATAGAGTTTTAGATAAGAAGAAACGGAAGGTTATTTGTTAGACAAGATGATGAAGAAGAAGACGTTTTAATATTTCGGGAAAGAAAAAAGAAGAGAGAAGAAATTAAAGAAATCAAATGGGGAGATGGTGGTCAAGTTCCCAACCATGAACCATAGAATCTAGAAGGAGATTATTATGAGAAAATGAGAAGTTGGGGTAAAGAGGGATATTTTAGGGTTAAAATAAAATTATTTAATAAAAATTGACTTTTTATCTATTGACTGAGAAAAAAATACGAAATTTTTGATGGAATGACCTAATAGTATAATTGAATCAAAATGCATAAACTTTTTAGTATAATTTTAAAAATACATATACTTTTTAGTATAATCAGTAATTAACTCTTAATTAAATTGGTCATTGTATGTCCTATCTCCTATTTCATATTTTTTTTTATACGCCACATCATTTATAAAAAATATTAACTGTCAAAATATTTTAAAAAATATGTGATATAGTATATAAAAAAATATAAAACATGGAACACAATACATAATGATTTAGACTGAAATATTTATCTTACGGTGTCTTTCAAAAATATTTAATGTAGTCGATGGATCCTATAAAAATATATATCAATACTTAAATGATAGTATAATTTAGACGGAATAGTGAATATAATACTGTTAAAAAAAAAAAAAAACTGAATGCCCCATTCTCCGTAACCTTCCCTATGCTTTCTATTTTTATTTTTTAAAATATATTTAAATTTTTAAAAAATTTATAAAATATTCATTTTAAATTCAAATATTACGAATAAATAGTTAATAGAATTTTGGTAAAATTTATTTCATTTTGACATGTTAAAATTTAAAATATAATTCCTTTTCAATTTAGCATAAATTATTTAAATATAAATTTAATTTCTAAAAATTCTTAAAAATTATTATTTAGTTTCCAAATAATAAAAAATATTATTTATACATATAATTTTACTAAATATAAATTTAATTAATTATATATATATACTCTAGTCCAAATTAATTATTAATTTAATTAATTATATTTTCTTACTCACTTATTAATAATTTTATTATTCTTAAAATTTATATAATATATTTTCTTGAAATAATTTTTATTTAATAAAATTTTAGTTTAAAATAATTAAATTTAAAATTTTTACTATTTATATAGTTAAAAAATAAATAATTAAATACAATTTATATATAAATTTATATTAACTAAATTTATATTTCATTTTGTGCTTTTTATTTATTTTTTATTTTTTAAAAATATTTTAACATATAATAAAAATTATTTTAAATTATTTTAATACGTGAAATAATTATAAAATTATCATATTTTACTTTTGTATAATTATATTAACATATAATAAAATATTTGAAATAAGGTGCAAATATAGATGTCCTGTATTATTATTATTATTATTTATGGATGGCTTTGTTTTTGAATTGAAAATTATTTCTTATGACATGCAGCATCATGAAAATTTAAGATAATTGAGGGGCTTATTTAGAATTTTGCCAATGGATCATAACTTTTTTTTTACGATAGTATTTGAATGTACGGATTTAAATTTAAAATTTTCATTTTAAATCTATGATTTAAAATTTATAAATTTATAAATTCTATTAAGATTTAAAATTTATAAATTTATAAATTCTTTAATAGGAGAGGATAAAAAATTTTAAATTTAAAAAAAATAAAATTTAAAATTAAAATTTAAAATAATTAAATAAAAAAATATTTAAAATATTAAATTTTTAAAAAATTAAATTTTAATATATATTTAAATAAAATCTAAATCCTCTTGATTTTTATGATTTAAATAAAAATTTGATTAAATTTAAATTTAAAATTTAATTTTTTATAATCCAAATCAACGATAATTAATTTAAAAAATCATTTAATATGACCATTGACGACGAATCTAAAGAGAAATGAGAGACATTGGGGATTACAATGCCCCAAGGAAAATGCCGACATGGTAGTTCCTGTCGGAGACTGTGTCAAGAGCTACTGTGTTGTCACGTGATTGGTGGGATGCTGGCACATGCAATCGTTGAATAACATGGCCAGTTTTCTCTCTTTATCACCAAAGTTTTTGGTTCGATTTTACTAACCCTCGAACGTACAGAGCTTGACATTTTACTTAATTATTATAAAATATATTTAATTACATTTCACTGCAAACTATCAAACCAACCCTAAAAATTAGAGGCATCAAACATATTGAATATAATGAATTCAATCCAATCATTATAAATTTGAATCAATTTGGTTTTGAATAATTTTTCATTTTTTTTGAATAGATTTATATATAGTCACTTCAAATTACAAATAAATTGAATTTTATATCATATTAATAAATTTTGCATGTCAAAATAGATTGAATTGTTTTCTTTTTATTAATTGTTCAAATAAATTTAATTTTTTTAGAAAAAATTATTGATTTATTTTATATGAAATGGATCACATTCAAATTAAATGAACGAATTGATATCATTTTGATTTTCATGTAAATTTAAACACATTATTATATAAAAGTCAATCAACTCAAATTAAATTTATGAGTATGATTAAAATTTATTACTTTTAATAAGGAGAACTCATTTAAATTAGTGTATGTGAAATAATTAAATATTATAATAAATCAGTACACATTCCTAATATAAGTAGTTGAATATTATAATTCACCATTTATCTAAAATTTTTAATGGGTTGAAAATTTTTCATTTTTCATACAATTTATATCGAATAAAATATATACTTTGACTTTTATGTGTTAAAAACTTGGCTTGGGGATCCGTTGAATTCTTACGCTTTTATGTGACTATAAGATAGAGAGAGTGAGAGTGCAACCAACATTAAGTGAAAATCCCTATTTTATTTTTTGGAAATAATCTTATTAAGGATCTAATTAAGATTGATTTGAATTAAAGCTAAAATTCATTGAATTTAATCAACAATTTTTTTAAAAATTTGGCCAAAAATTCTTTTTTTTTTTCTTTCTTTAACACCATTGCTTATTATTATTTTTGTTGATAATAATGGTAAAGAATAGGATGTAGACATTCGATTACTATATTATTAATATTAGTATATAATAATAAAAAGTAATTTATTATATGTATTTTATAATTGTATAATTTTTTAATAAAATTGGAAAACAAACAAAATAAATGTCATCGGATCAAAAGTTTTATGACATAGATTACCACCAATCACTCCACCTCAAGTGGTTGCTAAATCAATTTAGGTTTATAAATAAGGTTAATTAATATGAGTTTTTTATATTTTGGCCGATTATACTAAAAAGTTCTTGTGTTTTTTAAATTATATTAAAAAGTTCATACATTTTAGTTCTGTTAGATTACGAGGTCCTTTCGTCCATTTTTATCCCCTTTTCTATTAATTAATGACTCAAAAGTCAACTTTTTAATTAAAATATTTATTAAAATACTTAAAATACCCCTACTAAAATATCTCAACTTATCCACCAACCCATTTTCTTCTTCTAACTAAACCCACCCAACATTGCATCCATATCCTTCTTCACAACACCATGAAGACCAACAAGCACTGACTTTGTCCTGTTATTTCTAGTCACGACGACTTTAGAGGCAAAACAGAAAGCTCCTTCTCACTATTGTCTCCACAGCTTTGCAATTTGTGAATCTCTCATTGCTTTTGTTCACAGAGAAGGGTGTGAAATATGAGTACAAAGAAGAGGATTTGAGGAACGAAAGTCATCTTCTACTTGAGATGAACCCAGTTCATAAGAAGATTCTTATTCTCATCTACAACAGAAAACCCATTTGTGAATCTCTTATTGTTGTTCAGTATGTTGATGAGGTATGGAAGGATTCATCTCCTCTCTTACCCTCTGATCCTTATCAGAGAGCCCATGTTGATTATACTAGATTACTTAGTTAGTTTATCTTGTAATTAGATGCAAATTAATTAATTAGTTTGTTACTTAGTTTGTTATTTTTTCTGTTTTACTGTTCGTTTATTAGCCTAATAGTTTAGCTGAGAGTCTTTTGTATATAAACTTACTATTGTGCATATTTTCAATTCAATTAATAAGAATTTTTCTCTCTCCAACTTTATCAATTAACATGGTATTAGAGCATTTCTTTTTCCCTAATTCTTGTTCTCTCTAGAAGTTCCTCTTTCCCTTCTTCTTTCGTTTTCATCTCACGAAACCCTAACAAATTTCTCTTCCTTGGTCCAGATAAATTCATATTTTCTCCTTTTATTCTTGATTTCATGGCGACTGCCAGAGCAGAAGAGCAAATTTCTAGCCCTTATTATCTTCATCCTAATGAAAACCTTTCCTTGATTCTTGTTACTCCTCAGTTAATTGGAACAAATTATCACTCGTGGTCAAGATCAATGAAAATGGGGCTATTGTCCAAGAATAAATTGCAATTTGTATATGGTTCTATACTTGTACCAGATCAGAATAATCCGCTATATATAGTATGGCAGAGATGTAATACGATGGTTCCATCTTGGATCCTCAAAGCGGTATCTCCTTCTATCGCTCAGAGTATAATATGGCTTGATAATGCATGTGACATCTAGAAGGATCTTAAAGACAGGTTTTCTCAAGGAGACTCATTTAGGGTTTCTGACATTCAACAAGAGATTTTCTCTCATCAACAAGGAGAACAGACGGTAACTGACTACTTTACTCAGTTAAAAATTCTTTGGGATGAATTGTCTAATCTTAGGCCTATGCCTGTTTGTTCGTGTAATCCT
>CANXYC010890068.1:0-17641 GCA_948193065.1 Aleurites moluccanus | reverse complement strand
TATCATTCCACATTTGATGATATATCCTTTTGGGGCGAATTGTTTCATTCCACATTTGATGAGATAATTTATCTCCATTTGGATGTTCTGTCCTGAGCGGTTGTATCATTCCATACTTGATGATACAGCTTAACTAGATTTAAACTTGGCAGCTGTAATATTCCACATAAAAATATGAAATGGTTCTTTTGAAAAAGAAACTGTTTAGGTCTTGTTCTTATAAAGAAACTTGACATTGATGCTTATTGGTTTTGACATTGATGCATACGATTATTGACATTAATGTATTATTGGTATTGATGCTTAATTGACATTAATATATTATTATTTTCAGTCATTGCGGTATTGTGCTAAGTTCTTTTGGATGAACTAGACACTTTAAAGAGTTATACAAATGATTGAATTCATATGAAATTCATATTTGGTAACTTACAGGAAATGACGAAAATAAAGGAGCAGAGCTGAACTAGACTTCTGATGAGGATGATTTACTTGATGAATAATTCCTCTAAAGCTTTGGACTGTGAGGGACTATTATATTTTACTTTTCAGTTGAATAAATAGCTCACTTACAAGTGAAAATGCCCATGTTTAATTGAGTTTAGTTAAATTTCTAAAACTCTATGTTGGAATATTTATTATTTACATATCTAATTTATTTGCATCAATTTAGTTTATTTCTAAAATTGATAGTGTGCTAAAAGATTCATTAGAATTCATATTTTGAGTAATGAATCTTTTTGTGATATAATGATTCAATATTTTATTTTGAACATTATATTAATCTACCTATTGAAAAGAATTATATGTAGAACATAGGAGGAGATTGTTGGGTTTATTAAATAACCCTATTTTATGTTCTAATATAAATCCTAATAGGTAAAAGACCTGTGTAGTGGGCCTAATGGGCAAGAGCCCATTAACTGGTTCAACCCTAGTGTAAACCTATATATATGCTAGCTAGGGACAGCATGCTAGGTATTCCAAACTAAATACTTATGGTGTAATACTTCAAGCAATCGCATATATTGCTTGACCTAAAAACTCTAACATTGTTAACTTGTAGCCATATAATTTTTGGAATTTATTGTTGCCAGTTTTCCCTGTTGGGAAATTTATTAGGTTATATAATAGGAATAATTTAATATAGATAGTCTTTTCTCAGCTTAAAATTTAACTCACCATCCCAATTGATGATATAAAAATAATTTTTTTTATATATTTTAAAATTAACGTGATTGATAAAAAATTTACTTATTTTTTTATTAATCAATCAGCACTCAAGAGATTATATCTTAATATTGTATTATATTTCTAAGAAGTATTCTTTTGTCACTTTTATTATTGTCATTATTTTTCAACATACCTTAATCTAATAATGTATTTTTATAGAATGAGTATGAGAATGTATTCTTAAATTTATAAAAAAAGACTTAATTTCAGTTCACCTATAAATAGGTCCAAAAACTCCTAATTATCTGAGTAAAAAAGTAATTTTTTAATTCGGAAAGAAATTGTTAGTTTTAACATTTAATCCAATTTTTTTTAAAAATTTTTATTTAAACACTTCAATTATGACATAAGAAAATAAAAATTACCAAATGCATTTAATTTACATAAAAATAGTATATTGAACTCTTACATTATTGATCCAATGTTCATGTGAACTCATCAAATTAAATTCATACAGATAAAAACAGTATATGGTAAACTTTCATGTCATTGCAATTTGAGAATATGAATTGATGTGGCAGTTTGATTGTGAAAGGAACTCAATATTTTCACATGGACTATCATCATTATGACAAACTATTTAAGGCTTATATTCTTTTAGCACATAATTTGTGTGTGAATAATGTGACTGACTATAACACAAACCTCAAATTCCATGCAAAAATTTCAATACTTATGCTCCATATATGTCTAAAATTGACTATGAATTAGGTGAATTGATTTTGCAATTTTAATGTCGGCCTTAAAAAAAAAAGTAAAATACAAATAATATGAATATCAATAAATTTTTAATTCAGTAATAATAAAGTTATTTTTAAAATCGTGATTTCAAATTTTCGATTATAGTCGTATTAATAAAAATAAGACAAGTAATTTTATTTTGTTTTTGTAATTTTATAAACTTATATATATATATACACACAAATATTCTCAAAATTGATGATATTAATAAAGTAATTCAAATTATGTACTATAACTTTCAAAGATAATTCAGTTTTATATTTTTAAATATTTTTATAAATTTTATTTTAATTAATATTTAAATTTAACATTTAATTGTTTTAAAAACGATTTCAATTTCACCAATATAAAATCTATACTAATACATTAAAGGATGATGGGTTTTACTATGTTTATAAACAATGAAATCCCAATTAATTTTGAAATTTTTTTATAAATTTCACATAATTAAATTGTTGTTTTAAAGATTTTGAGACATTATTTTTAAGATATTATATTTGTTTTTGATAAGTTGCATATTTCACTTCATTGTAAAGAAAGGACTTCAACTTGATATCAAATACTTCTTATCACTTAAGTTAGGTGTTAGTGATTAATTAATTTTGGAGTTGGTCTTTTACTAAATTATCTATAGCTATCTCAACAAGATAAGTAACTTACATGTCCTCTTAAGTCTTTTCAAATGTGATTTTGAGGCAATGTTGTCATATTTAAATAAACTTAGTACTTCATTGTCTTTTCAGTTGTTATGCAGATCTTTAAGTCGATTCTTCTATAAAGTGGCTTTCATATCGGTTCGATTTAATCAATTCAAATAAACCTCTACTCTTAGCTCCCCTACTCTAAAATGAGGTGGCAAAAGGAGGGACATTAGTATTTTCGGTAGCTAATTCAATAGAGTAATTGTACACAGCTATGACAAAGAACACATCCAAATCAACGTCGTATCATTAGGACAATTTTGAAATTTATTGAAAACACTATACCTCTTTTTGTTAGTTATTTTGCCAGTTTAATTTCTTTAGAAGTGTATGATCATAATATTAAACACATCATTGCAGATGAGTGGTGGTAATCTCATCCATTAATTATTGTAATTAAAATTAATTTGAGTATTGTAAAGGGTAACTTAATAATTTGTTTGAACTTACCATTTCATATATATTTTTTGGGTTGAGGGTCGATTTTACCTATTTAAAATTTTTTAAATAGTTAAAATATTTTAATAGTATTTGATATAATGAATTTATTGATATATTTTTTATGCTAAACAAAAATCATTTGGACAGCTAAAAATACATTATAAATTTTATGTATTATATTTAACGGTCTAGATTTAAAACATTTATAATACATTTTTAGCTATCCAAATGATTTTTGTTTAGCATAAAAAATACATCAATAGATTCATTGTATCAAATACTATCAAAATATAATTTTTAAAAAATTTTATAAAATTTTTTAAGTAGCTAAAATGAGTACATAAGGAACTGCTGTGTAAAAATACACAATAACCCCCTCAAAGCAGCCCCCTCAACCCATATTTTTTTAGATTGAGATTTCAACCATTTATTTTTAAAGTAATTTTATTTTATTATTGAACCAAGACATTAATTCTTCGTTTCTAAAGTTAATTAATTATATATTGCAATTTTGCAAACAAAATTTACTAAAAAGGCTGTATTGGATGCAGGTTAATTTATTTAATTCAAATATTAATGTTAACCCTTAGCCACAAACTTAGGTTTACTCCAAGTGAAAAGTATTAATTTTTTTTTAACCACTTGTAAAATGATAATACATATATGAATGTTTATTCTCTTGTTGGGGTTGTATTTAATAGCAAGTTCTCACTTTTAAATTAAGCAATTCTATACTATTCTAACCATATAATAATAATAATAATATTTTTATAACAAGTCAAATCTAATTTTATTTATAAGAAATAAAATTAAAAGTCTTAGTATTATAATAAAGAAAGATAAGGTTATTATGATATTTTAGTTATGTGTCCCACAATTCTTCCATCGTCTGATTTCGACAGAAAAAAAGAAGAAGTAAAAGATAAAAAATTAATTTCATGATTAATTCTAAAATTAATAATTAATTCTGTTAATATATAAAACTGGTGAGGAGTAATGGTACCTATCAGTTGGGTTTCAACTTAGGCCAAAACCCATAATTTAGGGGCTCACTATTATAACTTATAGACCGACGATTCAATGCATCACCTCCAAACTCGATTCCGACAAGCAACATTAGATTCAAAATTAAGGAAAAAGTAAACCTCCCTCATAGAGGAGTCTCAGAAAGAAAAAATTTGAATAAAGAATCCCTCGCCAGGAAGAGGTATTATGAGGAATGGAGGGAAAAGCTCATCATCCCACAAGGAGAATATATTCATAGCCTCCAACGGGACTCATTTCTCTCTCTTATGCCGACGGCTTTGACACTGAGTGAACTTTTGGCAATGCAACCCATACATGCAGACAAGCTATCTCATCTTAATTGACAAAGAAAATACTACATGATACTTCACTATTCACAAATAAGTTATAATATCAGAATCATACATGCAATTAGCATGTAGACATATAAGGGACAATATAAGCGTGATTAAAACGGTTGTCCATTAATTGAAAAAAAATACTCTCTGATTATTTTTAAAATGGTGATATTTGTCTAAACTATTTGATTTAACGAAATTTTAGTCAGATATATTTAAAATAGCGATATTTATCCAAACTTTTTAATTTAACGAAATATTAGTACGATATAAATAAATTTTTTTTATAACATTTAGATTTTTTTTTTTTTTTCTAAATATTAAAACAATTTATCTAAAAGAGATATTTCTCTTTAGAGATCATTCAAATATTTTCTAACTTAACCATCGAAATAATCATTCCAAGCCAAATTTGATTCTTTAATGTTTTTTCTTTTTCTTTCAAGTCTAGAAACGTTGATCAGGTTCAAGCCAATTTGAGGAGAGACAATACTATTCACTTGAAGATCAATAGATGATAAAAAACTATAGGTTTCAAATGATCAACTCATATTTCCTAAAGAGATTTTGTATGGAAATCTGTTTTGATGTTACTAAAAATTAAGAAATAAAATTTTAAAAAAATCGTGTTCACATCATGTCTAGTGTGTGTGTGTGCATATATATATAATTATAAATCTACAATGGTGCTATTTTGTCATAACTATAGCTAGTTTCTTACCATATATAGTACTAGTTAAACTTGGTAAGATATATCTGAAATTTGCACATCTTTGAGATATGGTGGCACTTTCAGTTTCAACAATGACAGATTGTGACTTCAAGGAAAATGACTAATTTTCTTGTAATATGAATAAAAAGAAAATTTATATAATTATTTGATGAAAAAGATGCTAAAATATGTTCCTATTATTGTTTTTGAAGCCACAATATAAGTTACCATTTCTGATTTAGAATGAAAAAAAAAATTAAAGATTCAAATTTTAATATTTTTTTCTCTATTTTATTTTTAGAATGAAAGTATAAAAATTACAATTAGAGTTCATCAATGTTCTTTGAAAAAAAACAAATATTTATAATTGTTTTCGGCTTTGAGAAATTATTATGAGTTTGTATTTCAATCATAATTTAATTAAATAAAAAATAAATTAATTAAAATTCCTGTAAAAATTTATTCAAGCCAATCAAATTAAAAAACTATACCTTTCTTGAGGACCCTCTAAGTCAAGTTTTTTTTTATGAAAATTAGAATAATATTTATATATATATATATATATATATATATATATATATATATAATTATGATTAATTATAAATGTAATTAAAAAAAAAAACTGTTATAGAAATGTTGTAAAAAATAATTAAAAACAAAAACAAGAGATATGCATGCACCATTTACTAAGATTATTAGTACATGTCTTGGCTAGTTGATTAAATTATAAAAGGAAAACAAAATTATTATTCTTGAAATATAATATAAGCCTTGCAAGAAAAGTAATTTAATTATTTATGAAATTATATATGTATGTAGAGTTTAGCACGTTCATGTTTGTTCTGCCAAACAGAACTATGTGTTCTTCTCTCATGCCAACAGAAATTAAGAGATGCAAACCTAGAAATTAATTCAAATCAAACAAACAAATTAAATCATCTTATAATTAACAATTAAACTCATAAATTGAATTGAGAATAGGGAAATTAAAACCCAAATTCAATAAATTAAAATAATTTTGTTTCTCTCTATTTCATCCATTTTCTTCAAATGATCAAGAAGATAATTAAATTAACCAATATATATATATATATATATATATGTATATATATATATATATATATATATATATATAAAATTTACTTTTATATTTACATAAATTAAGCATAGAATGACATTAACAAAGATCAAGAAACGAGAAAAATTATAAATAGGCAAACAAACAAACAAACAAACAAATATCAAGAATTCATCAGTTAAATTATCTAATTAAAAAAGAGAAAATAAATAAATCAAGCATTAATTTCCAAGAAAATTAAACTAAATTAATTAAACAATTTGAGTCTCTCCAAAACCATATTGCATATGATGATTATTAGAATTATTATTAGGCTCCAAATTAGGCAGCATTGGGAATTCACCAAGTTCTTGAATAAAACCATCCAAATCTGCAAATCCTGCTAAAAACCCACCTGAAGTTGCACCATTCCACATTTGAATTTCTTCTTCTTCTTCTTTAATAACCTTGTGATTATTATTATTATTTTCAAACCCACTTGTAATTAAGTCCACTTTCTTGGTCTGCAGATTTTCTTGATCTTGACTAGTAGTTGTGGTTCTTGATGTCTTGTTCTTGAAATTGCAGCGCTTTTGAGGAGGAAGATCAGAAGGTTTCCCAGTGAGTCTTTGAACCAATTCTCTGAAGTTAGCAGCATCTGTTTTGATGATTTCAGGGGCAAATATGTGAATTATTCGAATCTTTGGCTTCACTTTGGATATTATTTGTGAATCTTTATGCATGGCTAGAGGTGATGTTGGTTGTTTCTTGATCATCATATTCATATCCTCCATTGATGATCAAGACTTAAATTTCTTGAAAGTGAGAGTTACAGAGAGAGAAAGAGAGAGAGAGAGTTGTTGTGTAGTTGTTTAGAGGAGAAGGAGACGAGGGATATTGGTGTTTATATATAAATAAAAGAATAAAAAATGTTTTTGTTAAAGAACAAATAGGAAATTTTAAAAAGAAAAACAAGCTGTCTGTTGAGAGAGAGAGAGAGGATTGCATGAATCCTTGTCTGACAAAATGGCAAGAGAGTCAATAAAGTAATAGAACCCCAAATGGTCCTCTGCAGTTTCCTATTTGGATTACCTTTTATTTATTATAATTCTTTTTTTAAATTGTTCTTTGCATTTTGTGGGTGAGAAAACAAAATTTGCCTACACCTCTTTGAAATAGATATATTTTAGGTCTAATTCAAGACCAATTTGAATATAATTCACTGCGCTCCAGTTCTTCAAAAAGAATGTCTTAAGATCGAATTTGAATATATCATATTGATTATGGCTAAAACTCATAAGTTTTCAATCAAATTTATCTATTTTTTTTTTTCTCAATTCATTAGGCATGAATTCATATTTAGAGTTAATATTGAATCATTTTCAGCTCAATTTAAGATTGAAATTAAGTTTTATCAATTCGGTTAGATTGAGATAAACATTCATTGATTTTAGGTTAAGTTCCAACCAAATTCGATTTGTATATTTAACTAAAAATTATATGAATATTAAATTTTCTCTTAATAATAAAAATAAAAATAATATGATGATGGCTCCAAATTTTAACATTTAAAATATTATAATGTTAATATTTTAGTTTTTAATTCAATCCATAAATTATTTTTGAAATAAGAGATTTAATCTTAGTAAATGTATAAATTAACTCAACAACTAATATTCATAATTATTATAAATAAATAAAAATCAATTATTTACCTCAAAATTAAAAATAAACAACAGGAAAAAATTATATTTATCATATTTATCATAATAATTATGCAAAAACTTTAAATATACAAATATAATTAACTTTTGAAAATTTAGGAAGTGACATTTTGCATTGATGATATGAATATTCTCATGCCTTTTTTAATCATTAGTTGAAGCCTGAATTTTAATGAAATGATTAGGACATATTGATTTGGTGTCTCCAACCTCTATAACACATAAAGCAATACTATAACACCACTACTGTTTTAATACAAAGTTAATTCATTGGTATATATACATATAGTTAATTAGGGTATAAAAAACAATGGCTATGTACATAAGGAAATGCCATTGCTGCTATACAAATCCTAAAATTAAAATAGAACCTGTCATTGTTGATAGTAAAAAATAATTAAAAATAAAAACTTATAGTAAACCATACAAAATAGTCATATTTTACTTAAAAGTTTTCTCAAAATAGAAATAAAGAGATAAAGAGAGAGTATACCAAATTTAATATTGTATGATGAAAAATAGCATAAATATGCTTTCATTTTACTATTATTTTCATATTATTTTAATTATATATAAATTTATTTTTATATATTTTTTTTATTTAATAATTTTTTTAATATGATAAAAATAACACATAAATATTGATTTTTTATTTAATTAAAAAAATTCACTCGTATTAATTAAATTTGAGAGTATAAAATAAGATTATATTAAAAAAAAATTGAAATAAAATAATTAATATGTATTATGTATATTATTATATCATGTGAAAAGAGAATTTGAGGCATGTGTGTGTGATTCCACTACATGACAAAAGAATACGCGTGGTTGGAATTCTAATATTTATAAAATAAAATAATAAATTTATTGCCCCGTACCATGTCCAATCCGCGTTACAGACCCAACTTAACATTCATTTTTATTTTTATTTTCTTTATACCTTATGAGATCCAATTTACAATATATATATATATAAGTTTAAAATAAGAAAAAATTACTCTATATTTATTTTAATAATATTAAAATTGCATTTAAAATTATAAATTGTATTTAAAATTGTATTTTTTTTTTAAAGGTTGAAGCCTAATTAATTAAGCCCTTAAATTCATTGTTGGCAACTAGCCAGCTAATAGCATATGATAACATAGCATGAAAAGTGCAAGGAAAAATTATATTAATGGTATCTCAATTTTTTAAAATCTTATTTGAATAATTTTTTTATTTCATGAATTTTTTATTTTTAAAAATAATTTTATATAAATATTTTTAGTATTTTTTAATCATCAAAATATTGATTAACAACTCTAAAAATTTAAAAATTGTGAAAGTGACAAAAAAAAAATTATTTGTATTGTTGAAAAACAAAATTTTAATTGAAAATACAAAGTTGTAAATTAAATTATTTTAAAATTACAAATCAGCATTTTACGATTGAAAAATAGCAAAAAATATTTATATAAAAATATTTTTAAAATTGAAAAACTCATCAATTAAAAAATTATCTAAATATTAAAATAACATATTTTAAAAAATTTAGACAATCTTAAATACAAAATCTATTTTTAAAATAATATATTTGAATCCAATGCTAATTACCATTGAGTCTAAAGTAGTAAATGTTAGGAGAGAAATTTAAGAATGGATAAATTGCTTTCATTTGTAAATCTTATTAAGAGAATCCAGCTGTATTAATGGTGGCTTGCATGATGGACTAAACCAAATATAATATAGAATACTCTTAATAAATCTAAATATAAATAATTTTTTTTTTATATATCACTAAAATAATTTTTTCTAAGCGCTAAAAAAATTTTACTTCTTATAAATTTTATTAACATATCAAATAATTTAAAAAAAAAATATTTATTATTAAGATATTAAATGAACTGAAATGTTATGATTTATAAATAAAAAATAATTTCATTAGAATAAAAGATAACAAGTAAAAAATAAATAATAATTTTTGCTTTCCCTTTCCCAAAATTATTTCAAAATCAGCTTAGGGAATCTCACTTGATTAATTATATAATTTCATTAGAAATCATTCTTGAAAGTATTCTCTTGTCCCTTTGTTTTCATCTTTTAGCTACTAGAAGAAGAGCTAAATGTGCCGGTTGTACGGTTACCACTGCCCACTCATGAAGCTTTCCAAAGAGTACTAAGTACAAACTATATAACATAATAATAATAATAATAATAATTTTTTTTGCTAATGAATATTAATCTAAAAGCAATCAATTCCTCCTTTAGTTAATTATCAATTAATCCTTCTTAATTATTGATTAATAGATTTTATTAATTTTTGTAGCAGTGTCTTTCATATATAATGTCAAAAAGAAGAAGGCAACTACTTTCCTGTAATTGGCTTTTTATATTTTGTATATATATATATATATAAGATTTTTTTTTTTTTGAGAAAATATACATAAAAGACAACATCATGGTTAATTCTCACTATATTATATTAATCTCTTGATCTCCTATATTATGGTAACTTAATCATTCAACTATTAAATCAATAACAATTTACTAAATTAATTTTAAAATAAATTAAATGAAAAATTACCATAATTATAATTGTCAGATTCGACTGATTTAATTGAAGTATTTGAAAATCAATCTAAAAATGAATCGAATTATATATAAAATATATTTTTTTTTTAAAGTTATTATAAATTTATTTATCTAACTGAATATCGATGATTCGAATAATAAAAAATAATAAGTTAAAATCTTTCCTTTTATTTCATTTAATTTATTTTCAAATTTATTTACTTAATTTTATGTTACTTATCTGCTTTTCTCTTCTTCTTTTTTTAACGGTGAAGAGAATGACATTGAAGAAAAAAAAAATCAACATATGAACATGCTAAAACTCATAATATATTACAAAACTAGAGCTAAGAACAAAGAGATTACAACCATTCATAGGAAAAATACCTTAAAATCCCAATTAAGAAACTATCTAGGAATTTTTTTTTTCTAAGAGATATCATTATATATATTACATATATCAAGAATAAATTTTATAAATATCAAATTAATAATTATATCAAATATTATAAATAAAATTTAAACTTGACAAATAGTAACTCACCCATTAAAATTTTATTTTCTTTAGCCTAAATGTTTTTTTTTCAATTAATTCTTTAACCTCATTGGTTATTATAGTAAAAAATAGTATTACTTTTTAAAATTTTCTTACTCATATCATTAAATAATAAATTCTTAATATAATTAAATAAAAAAATTGTTTTGTGAATTCTGACTTTAATAAATAAAACTCAAAAAAATTGAGAGATTACAGAAAAGAAAAGAAAAGATCATGATTACAGCTGGGAGAGAGAGGGAGGGAGAGAGAATAATAACCGTCAGATGTGCACGTGAAAATCTGACGGTAGATGATAATAGTGTACGTCACCAACAGAGACACACGAGTCTCGTGCCGGCGAGGCCGGCCCACCCCTTACATAGTACAGGAGCAGAATCACTCAAATGCCACGTGGCAAAGTGGAGACCATTTGTTGACGACTCTTTTGCTTTGCTTTCTGTTTCAGTATCCAGAAGATTGCTGCGACCACACGTCTATGTTTCCATTCAAATTACACATAAATCTCATATTCTTATTCTTCTTTTTTTTTTTTCATTTTTCAGGAAATGATTTTCATTTCTAATGATTTTTTTATTTTTTATTTTTAAATTTGTTAAGGATTTAAATAAATTTTGAGATAACTAATTTTTCATAAAGAAATTACTGATTTAAAATTATAATTAAAATATTAAAAAATAATAATTTTTAATTATTATAATTTGACATTTCAATCGGTAACTAATTTATTGATATTAATCACTAATAATTAAAGTCGTATATGATTTTATCAAAATTAATAAATTATCAACTCATTAAACTAAATTGATGATTTATCTTTTAATATGAATCAATTTGATTTGGAAAAATTAACACACTTTAATTTATGATTAATTTTATTTTTAATTTAAATATTAATATATATATATATATATTTAAAAATGTCTTTTGTTGGAGTGTTTATAATTTTTATTAGGTGATTATATAATATTATTAACACTTTAATTTTATTGTGTCGGTGAAATTATAATATGAACTAAATTAACATTAATTTTCAATCACATTTACAACTTGCAAGGTGTGAATAGAAGCGTTCATAGACAAAGTCATTTAGATACATAATTTAGCATAGATATATCATAAAATAAATATTTGACTAATTTTTTTGGTTAGAACACCTTGATGTGTAATTCATTTTGATAATTACATATATATTTTGCTCAGATTCTAACATTATTTATATAGAAAATGAGGAAATTAATATAAAAAAACTCTTTAAATATGTAATATGATTTAAGAAGTAACTTAATCTTCATCTTTGTTCCTTCATAGACATCATATGCTTTATAATTTATATATAATAAAATGATATTTGAAAAGTTTGAAGGTGGGAGACCTTGACATTTACAAGTCAATGGTCGTTTAACCACTCCATAGAATAACAGGAAACTTGTAGCTTTCAACTCTTGCTGTGATAAAAAAAAAAAAAATAGAAAGATTTAAGCTTTATTTGGTAAAATAAAAATAATAATGAGTGTTTAATTGTTAAAATTTGCTAATAATATTTTGACTCCCAACAACTAGATCAACCGATTTAATAAAATAATTGTTAATAGCTATTGAGTGTCTGAATGTACATTAATTAGTATTCAAAAAATTCAACCAAATTAATGTAATTCTGTTAAATTAATTTGATTAAATAAAATGATTGATTTAATTTAATTAAAAAATTTAATCTGAATTAATCGAATTGATCGATATTTTTTTTTATATAACCCGTATATAAATGGTTTTTCATAAAGGGTGATCAATATTTTTAATTCTCATATAAATATATTAGAGATATTCTTATATAAAAATATAACAATAATTATAAGGTTGTTATATATTTATATAAATATATGTTCTTATATATCTATATAAATATGTTTATTTAAAAATAAAAAATAACCGATAATTTTAATTTTGTATTTCATGTCATGATTTTAATTATTTTTTATATAAATAAATAAAATATTTCATAATATTCATTTATTTTAAAATTAATTGAAAAATGTAATGTAATCCATTTAACCAAAATTTAATATTTTAATTCAATTAACTTGATTTTGCAATTATTTTAGTCGGTTGGATTTGGTTAAATATTTAATTTTGTTTTGTTCTGTTCACTAATTGATAAGTGATTTAAATTTATGCCATGTTATCCTTATAAAAAATTATTACTAATAAAAATATTTTTTAAATTAAAATTCTTATATAAATAATAATATAATAATAATAATAACAAATAATTATCAAAATATTATTATTAATATTTGTAAAAAATATATATCATATTCATATTTAAAATAAAATAAATATATAATAAAATAATTAATTATAATTTTTAAGTATTAATTAATATCATTTTTCTTACGATTTATATCACACATCAAAAAAATAAAAATAATTAAGATGCATAATAATATATTAAAAAAAATTATATTCGTCATTTAATATTACAATAGCAATAATTAGTAAAATTTTACTAAACGATCAATATTTTTCAACTATCATCTATCGATATCAATGACAATAAATTATGTATTGAATAATAAAAATGATGATTGAAATCTCTACCTTATAAAAATACTTAAAAATTTAAGTACTTATTATATAATTACAGTAAATATTAAGTTAAAAATTATAATTTAATTGAAATTTTTAAGCGATATATCATCAAATAATTTTAAATTATAATAAAAAATATTATAAATTTTTAATTATTAAATATTATCATCAAACTTTACATTAGCATAATATAAACAATGAGTCAAAATAAAATATATTAATAAACTAGAAAAATTCTTGATTAATTTAAAAATATATTTTTATCTCGTACACTTAATTAATAAATAATAAGTTATTTTTTATTTTATGAAAAAATACTAATATTTTATTTTACTTTATATATTTTTATTCTATATATAGTGAATGTAGATACTTATTGGTTGTCTTAATCTAAAATTTATTATGCTATTTGCTTTCTTTAAATTATTTATTTTTGTGGTGTAAATTCATTGCATTTGATCCTTAATTTGTACCAACTCCAAAGGAAAGGAACTTGTTCTAAGTTATGGCAAAGTGTATTGTAATGGTCATGTAAAGGTCACTATCCATTGCAATTAGCAAAGCAACTAGAGTAGTTGCTATCACAATGTATATAAAGTATCTTAATTAACAGCAGCTAATCTTGTTTATATTTCACTAATTCAATCCTCGTGCTTGGACAATGAAAAGGATTTAAGCTTTTAATTACAGGGTAAAGGACATGCTTCATTGTGTCATCATGTGCGCTGCAAGGGACACGCTTAGGGGTTGCAAAAATATTGTCATATTTACAAATTTAATATTATGGGTATTTATTTTTTTCAAGGAAAAATATATATAAATATTATGTGATTTCACGTTTATTTTATTTGAGAATTATATTTTTTTTTTGATAATTTATATCTTATAATTTTCATCGTTAGATATATTAATAATATTTTAATTCACAATGTTAAATTTATTATCGTATTATTCACGTGAATAATATTTTATATTTATATTTTTAATGTGACATTATGGATGATATGGCTTCAAAAATAAAAAAATAATTATATTAAAATATTTTATTATATAAATTTCTGAGTTAGAAATAAAAAAAGAATTATATAAAATTTAAGGAGGAAAGCATTATTAATTAGTTTAGGAATGAGTGATTTATTATTTAGGTGGGCATTAACTATGTTTTATATTAATTAATTATCACTTATTATTTATGTTTATTGTGAAATTCTAATTAATTGAAAAATTCATATAATAAAATTTTATTGAAATTCATATAATAAAATATTTTAATAATATCACTAATGTGTCTAATCTCAAGATCAAATTATTATAAAAAAGCATTGTCCCCAAATAAAATAAGCATAAAATTATATGATACTTATATGTATTTTTTTTATGACTAATATTATTATTCAGATAAAATCAATTTAGTTTGTAGGAAAATTAAATATATTGGATTGATTTTTAAAATAATAACTAATATAATAGTTTGTCTTGTGTTGTGAGAATTATCTTTTAATTTATATTTTATTAAATTTGCTATTAAAATGATTTTCAGGTTAATTTATAAATTTAATTTAAGTCAAATTTAATCACTTATGATATTACATTCTTTTATAATAATATATTTATTTATTTTACTAATTTAATTTGAATTAAATTTGAGTTTATTAAGTCAAATTTTAATTGGTTGTATTTGGATTGAATCAATGAATCAGAACATGTTAACTCTAATTAATCAAAGCAGTTTTTTTTTTGACAAGACAATGTCAAGATATATTATCAGATAAATTTTATAACTTATTTATTTATAAAAAATAAATTAAAATAATTTTATTTTTTATGGGATTAGAATTTGAAATTTTATAGTCAAATACTTTAGAGCTAAGATGGATCATTGGCAACAAATTAAATGATTCAACTTCAAAATGATAGTGACTTTAATTAAGTACAGTTCTTTTATGTAACTCTTTCATAACTTTTTTTTATTTTTCTATTAAGGGTGTTCATTATGGACTTTAGTTTCGATTTATTAACAAAACAAAAACCATACTGTAATACTCATATTTTTAAAATATTTTTAAAAATTATATTCTATTTTATAAATAATAATTATTTTGTAAATATTTAATTAAAGTTATGAATATAAAAGAATTTTTAGAATTTATTATATTTTAAAAAAATAAATATTTGAAAGTAAAAAAGGAAAATATATTTTTTCAAAAAATTAATTTTAATTTAAGTAATTTATATTAAATTAGAAAAATATTATTTTTTTAAGTTTTAGTATATTAAAATGAAGTACATTTTACAAAGAATTTATTAACTATTTATTTATAATTTTTGGACTTAAAATGAATTTTCTATAAATTTTTCAAAAAAAAAAAAACAAGGAAGACTAATCAGAGACTGCCACGTGGCAGCCTCGGATTGGCTGCCAGCAGATTAAATTTGCTAGAACGTGAGAAGGAGCAGAAGCAGAGGAAGAAGAAAAAGAAGAAGAGGAGAAGGAAGTGGTCGGTGGTCCGACTTCTGGCGTCGATTCCGGCCAAACTGGAGGGAAGTGATCTACACCTCCCATATCACCGTATAGTCTGCCATGAGGAGAGTTTATAGGAACTGGTCTTGCTCAATTCCGACCACCAGGTAAGGAGTTATTTATATTCAAAATAACTCCCATGGCCATGTTTGTCAAAAATTTCAATTAGACATAATTCTCTCATTTGAACTCCAAATTGAGTGATTCTTATTCCTATGATTTTGTCTTGATCCCAGCTTTCTTTTGGTACCTATCTTGCCACCTGAAGTTGGTCGAAAAAGGAGATCGAAAAATAGAACCACCGGACCTTCAATGGCAGATTCCGGCCAATTCTAATCACTCTAATTTTGTTGAACTCCATTTTCTATGGGCTTTCCAATGGCACTAATTTTGCCCCGATCAGAGATCGAAGCTGGGACTGAAAAATATGGGACACGCGTAGATTTTCGATAAATTTTGAGTAAGTATGATTTAAATTGTTCTAAAATCAATTATTAATTATTTGGAGTATGATTGGAGACAAATTTGTGAAAATTGATGAATATTTATACTAGTATTGGAGAATTTAGGCAGTTAAAATTTGATAACTGTATTTTTATTAGATGCAAAAATTAAAGTAAATTTGCTATATTATTTTGGAGTTATTGTAGAAATTATTTGGATGAAAATTATGAAAAAATATTGAGTTTATCGTTGATTTTAGAATTTTCGAGCGGTGAATTATCAGGAATTGTGTTTTTATTGAATGTAAGAATTAAGATGAATTTATTATTATTGATATAGAAATTATTATGGGGATTAAGTGGACAATATTTATGACATTTAGATACTGAAATGTTAATTTATTTAAGAAGTAATTTAATGAAATTGATAATTAAATTAAATTTATAAAGAGATTAAATTAAGATAATTATTGAAATTTGGTAAATGGATTACTCACTACTATTATTATTGATACATCGATATTGATGGATTAGACCGATTAGATATTAGATTTGAGTTGGAATGTTTATTTATTGCTATAAGTAATTAATTATTTATTTGGATCAAATGATTAAGGCATATAAAGTTAATTATAAATATTTTATACTGAGTTGGAGACCCAGGAGGGGTCAATTGATTGATAGTATTGGATTTGGGCCAATGGGCTGATTATTAGAAGTGTTTTTATTTTTGGAGGTTATATCCTATTTTAGGGGAGGTTCTGCCAAAATTTCGGCAAATTCTCAAAATTCGTTCTTTATATTTTTGAGTCAGTATTTGAGTATTATTCTAATGAATCTCATATGTGGTACATGTATTTTAGATGTATTCCTTATTGTCATCAAAAAGCGCTCCGAAAAAAGCTAGCTGGTTAATGGCTGTCAAGTTGTGAATTGATATATTTAATTTAACTCTGTAGGCAAGCATTGATGGATGCATTGATGGATGAAATATATGTATATAACT
>CANXYC010890025.1:0-14255 GCA_948193065.1 Aleurites moluccanus | reverse complement strand
CTGACTTCAAATCAATTCTAGACCTAAAAATTAGGTCATATAACATGCATATACATATATTCCATGCATTCACACATAATATAACACATCAATAAGAAAGGAAAAATTATTCCCTTAAAGGTCCCTATTAGGGTTTAGGCTAAGGTGTTACAGCTTCCATCCAAGCTCTGCAAGATCTTTGCTAAAATCAGACTGGCAATAGTGCAACCTCGCTCCATCTGAGCAACCGGTTCCACCATTTGAACATCTCCCCAGCTAAGTGAGCTGAAAAATAGGCATCCAGCAGTCAGACACAGAACCAAGGCTGTCATTCTGTGCTTTTGTCTCATCGTATCCCCTGTATCTTTTGGAGATTGGAACTCGGCTGTGACTGCAGTTAGATTGACTTGGTCTCCCATGACCATAGAGCTAGCAAGCTCTTGTCCCAATCCAAGGAGCCTCTTGAAAGAGTGAAAGTATCCAACTCGGTATTCAAGGATAGCCAGAACAACATTCGAATTACTTCCAAGAATAGCACTGAACTCCTCAAAAGTGGGGCATATTTCCTCCATGCTTGCTCCAAAGTGGAACACATGGTCAGCAGGATCCCAAAACCTCAGACAAGCCTTCAGAAAATCCCAATCCACTTTCACACCCCTCAAATTCAGAACAGAATTGATTTCATATTTACCCAAATTAATCTTTTCGACTATGTCTAGGTTTTTGGTCCATAAACACATATGATGACTGTAGTAGGGTTCCATGGGAAGTTTTGAGTGAAAATGAGAGTTAGAATGGCTTCTTAGAAGGAATAGGACCCCTATTTATAGAAAAAATGAGCCCAAATTGGCTTGGGTGGTACCACCATAGCCTAGGGATGGTGGTACCGTCCCTTTGTGGTGGGGGCATCGCCGAGCCTCCTAAAGGTGCCAAGGCGGTACCGCCATGGCCCCAGGGCGATACCACCCCTTCATTCTGGCGACACTTCATTTTCCTCAGCAAATCTCTAGCGAAATTTTCAATTTTTGGGGTTTCCGGGACATTTTAGGACATTTCCAAAATCCCTTGGCATTTTTCAGGCATTTTAGCACATTTAGGTCTAAAATTACATAGCATTACATAACGTTTTTAGTTCGCATCCATAACATGGGTAGCCAGCTAAAATATCATAAATACATGCATATAAAAGGCATACATGAAACATCATTCGTACATCGTTGTTCATAAATAAGCACAAACAGAGCTACAGCAAGAAAAAAAAAATGCTCAAGGAGGCCAGTAGTCTCTTCGATGGTGTCGACGGGGGTCCTTCGGTTGACGAGGTGGGTCAGCCTGAACATCAAGTCGAATCAACATACCCAACAAAGCTAGCTCCATTCTGCGTCCCACATGATAGGTGTGATGAATCCATTCCATGTTAACCAGCAGAAAGAAAAGCCAAAAGCTTAAGGATCATTTCTGAAAGCAAGGCCAGGAGGTATTGCAAGCTTAAGGATCAGTTTCGAAAGCAAAACCAAGAAAAAGAACATGAGCATACCTCAATGTTATCAGGTAGGTCTGGTGCAAGAGGATGGACTGCATCCGAAAGATGGTATGTCTGCATCTCGCCATGAGTGCTGGTGTAGAAGATATTTTCAGATATCCAAAAGTTAGGGCCGAAGGTGACCCGATCAAGATCATTCTGCGTCCTAGGGGTAATGCCAGGGTCAGTTGTTGAAGGGACTCTTAACGTACCCACGCTTTGAGCTCGACTTTGCCGAATAGCAGAAAGTCTAGCAGAGCTAGATGGACGTCCCAATTGTCGACATGGATCACCAATAGGTCCCATCAGCCGAGTGCGACAAAATACCACATAGTTATCATGATGAGTCAAATACAGATATATGGGAAGACCAATGTAAGCCTCATCAGGGGCATGGATGTCTATATTCCACCTCATGTCAATTGGTGTGTGTGCTGAGACTACCCACCTACCAATAGTCTGAACTCGGTCTCTCTCTCCCAAGTAGTACAGCTTGTTGTGTGGAGAGCAAAGCAACAGTCGAGAGCAACCTAGTGTGGCACTTGGATCAAGTTCTACTGGCATCAACTACATCCTATCCATGTAAGGTTTCATCACAACCTGCAAGAGGGTTATGGTGAGCATAAACCAGAAAATATGAAACAGATAAAGTCAGAAGGTACCTGAAAAACATCAAGGCTGTTAAAAACTACTCGGATAGTCCTAAACTTGCGCATACTAGAGCCAGTCCAATATTCCCTGTTCCATCGGATACCAACCAAAAAGACATCCAGCCTGGGGTTGTTAAGAGTGGGAGCCAACATCGAAAAATACTCGTAAGCCCAAACCTATTTCAAGCATTGAAGACAGACAGTCAGAAGGACTTGGCAGAATTTTAGAGGAAGTGCATAGAGCATACCTCCCAAATAAAATGAGTCCCGCCATAGGAGTTGAAAGCTCCCCAAGACAAGTCACACATCTCTCGGTACATGGTGCTCAGAATAGCGCCAGCCTAGTCATATCCACCCAGTTGAGTCACATCTATCAAACTCGACAAAATGTTCAGATTAACAGAATCCCGACGGGTGTGTCCAAATGTACATCCCACCATAATCAACATCACCAGCCTAGCTATAATTTCAGTATCGAATAGCATAACAGTGAATGGCTCCATATCTCTCAGTCGAGCCTGAACCCAAGTGCGAGGTATCGATATGCGATCCCAGGGTGGATCCTGACCTATGAGCTGAATCATATATTCATGAGTGAATGTAACCCTCCAATTAGTGCAGAGATCTAGGTGACGGGTCCCAAAGTGCAGTCCAGTCAGCGTTGACAGATCAAGCAGAGTAACAGTGAGCTCCCCGTATGGAAAATGGAAAGTGTTGGTTGTATCCCACCACCGCTCAACCAGAGCCTTGATCAAGGCTACATTGCTCTCAGGGTTCGTTTTGACCCTTAAGAAAGATACAAAACCAGTAGGCTCCAACAAAGACTTTATTGGGATTTCGACTGATAGAGCATCATCCAGATATGCCAAGTTTGATCTAGCGCCCCTATTCCTAAGCACAGTGTTCTTTCGAACAAAGGAATTCACTCAGCAAAAAAAAAATTATATTAAAAAATTTTTAAAAAATACCTTTATTCTGCCGTCCCAAGAGACGTGTTGTTCTAGTTCCTGGAGTAGATTTTCTGGATCGGGATTGTCCCGTGGTGCCTCATAGCTATGATGCCCCCTATTGCTAGTAGCACTTCCAGAATGTGAAGCCATGAAGAGAGAGTAAAGATTTCTAGAGAGAAAAGCTAGAAAGAGAGTAAAAATTTCTAGAGAGAAAAGCTAGAGAGAGAGAGAGAAAGAAATGAAAGTGAAAGTGAAGGGAATGTGAAAGGCTCACCCCTATTTATAGATTTTAAAAATCTTGAAAATGACCATCATGTCCCCTGTCGCAGGTAAAAACATGGTAACTTGCATTTTTCAAAGCAGTTCAAGTTAGAATCAAGTGCCGACAGTTCCACTGTGTTCACATGATTTTTCTCTATCCATCGACCTATCATTTGCCTAAATCAGACCTAGTATGCTTCTAAAATTCAAAAAATGACAGAAACAGTAAAATGTCAGAAAAATTGAAAGCTGTCTGAAGCATGTCAGATTACACTCATATACCTCCAGACCTCGCAAGATGCGATCAAAATGCATTTCTTTCATTCCAAGCAGGCATGAACAACCCGGTTCACCTACATCACGTCTGTCATCCAGAATGGATAGTCGTGATGGGGGTAGCTGTGAACACTCTTTTTTTGCACCTGTCGGACTCGTGCCTAGCTGATCGGCACTCATTGGAACCAAGCCCGTGCACCGGCAAATTTAGAAACCATTAGAACTGGGTTCGGGCCTCGGTCGCTACCTTCAAAGAAAGGCGTTGTCACCCACTGCCCCCTTCGGTGGTACCGCCAATCATATTTTGTGCTACCGTTGCCCCCTTCTGGAGGTACCACCCTCCTTCTTGAGTGGCGCTGCAGCCCCCCTCTGATGGCAACCCTCATGCCTATAGATACAAGCCCCCTTTTCACTTCTAGGGGACTCCAAAATCACTTGAAGTCGAATTTTCCTTCTTGGATTTCTTCTATTCTCTCTCATACACCGATTTCTTCTTATTTCTTTAACTCTCTTTGAGTTTAAAGAATAATCAATTCGGGACATGTGGAGCCCATTTTCTTTAAGTTCTCTTTGAACTAAAGAAGGACCAAATTCAGGGCGTGTGGAGCCTCAAAATTATTTCTAACAAAATCACTCTGTTGATTTGCTTGTTTTGAATTATCAGATAAAAGAGAACCAGAACATCTTCCCGGGCCTCAGCCGATCCCCAGTAGAACTTCGATTCGGGCACGCAAAAAGACCGCCGCCTTCTCAAAGAAATCAGATAGAAGACAATCCAACTGTATTTCCGGTCTTCAACCAATCCAAAGTGGAGCTACGATCCGGGTGAGCAATCCGATCGTCGCCTCCTGAAAAACCAAAGGAGAAGGTATTGTCTCCTAACTCATCTTCGTTACTTTGATAAAGCATCAAAATAAGGAATAAAAAAAATGATAAATTGGGCATAAATCAACCCTCCTTCGCAAGAAGGGAGAACTATGTGGGTTTTGATTCCCATTCAACGGGATACGCAGGCAAGCTACGTAAGGGCTTCAAATCCAAAAGGATCAAAGCGATCTCTTTTCTATTAATTAAATGTTTTATTGAAATGTATTATTCGGGGAATGTATGATCGACCTAGAACCCATAAGAGCTAGAGTTAATATCTCATATTTTGATATTCTTGAACTGTAATAATTTAAATTATCACTCTCTTAACTGTTTTACTGCTTTATTTTCATTTAACCTGTTCATGCATCTATATATCTCATCTTATAAACTGCTCATGAAAATATTTTAAATCAAGATTAAAATTAGAAGCCAAGTTCAACCAAAAACCTAGTCCACGAATTCCCTTTGGTTTCAAAGACTAGTGCACTTATTTTCCTTTGGGATAAAATTGGAGTCAAAATGGTTTTTTACCTTAAATTTTCCCAACAAATAAAAAATAACTTAAGGTGGCAACTTCAAAACGTCAAAATCATTTTTAAAAGGCGCTAAGGCTGCCTCCTCCATGAGAAATCGTCCCGAAAAATGAGAGCATTCCCGATCCCATGGATCCACGGAAGGAGGTGCTCAGGCGAGGCCTCATAATGGGCACTTCATTAATAGATGTCCTATTTGGGGTGAACAACCTTCTGCAACAGTGTCTCAGCTAGCTGTATAGATGAGCTAGAATGTTACTAGAGAGGTTCGTGGTAGGGGCAGAGGCAGAGGTTAGGCACCTAGCAGCAGTCAGGCCCCAACATGCAGAGGTCAGGGGTAGGTTTTTGCTATTAACACCCAAGAGGCATAGATAGATGATAATGCAGTTACAAGTATGATCCTTATTCATAATGAATTGGCACAAGCATTATTTGATTCGGGTGTTACACATTCCTTTGTTTCACCACTATTAACACCTAAGCTGAATAAGAAGAGACAGTTATTGAGTATCCCTTTAGAGATAACCATACCTATAGGGGAGAGTATAGAAGTGAAATATTTTTATTCAAGTTGTGTGGTAAAGGTTGATGATAATATTTTATGTGTTGATTTGATAGAACTTCTTATGTTAGAGCTTGATACGTTACTTAGTATGGATTGGCTAATGACACATCATGCAATTATTGATTGTTATGAGAAAAAGATTAGATTCCAGCCTGTAGGGCAACCAAAATTTGAATTCCAAGGTGACAAATATGAATCTGGAATCAGTTTTATTTCTACTATCCAGGCTAGGAAGATGATAAGGAAGGGTTGTTTAGCATTCCTAGCTCATGTGGTTGATATACACAAGACTTCAACAGGGATTGATCAGATACCTATAGTATGGGAATTCTTTAATGTCTTTCCTAATGATTTGCCAGGACTACCCCCAGACATGGAGATTGAATTTGAGATTGATGTGTATCCAGGCACAGATCCTATATCCATTCCTTCTTACAGAATGACACCTATAGAATTGAAAGAGTTGAAAGTGCAAATGCAGGAATTGTTAAAAAAAGGATTTTTATCAGACCGAGCAGTTCTCCGTGGGGTGCTCTAGTACTGTTTGTGAAAAAGAAAGATGGCTCGCTGAGGATGTGTATAGATTACCGACAGCTGAATAAGGTGATTGTGAAGAACAAATATCCACTGCCATAGATAAATGGTTTGTTTGATCAATTGCAGGGTGCTAGCCACTTCTCAAAGATTGATTTGAGGTTAGGATATCATCAGTTGAGAATTAAGGAAGAAGATGTGCTTAAGACTGCTTTCAGAACCCGGTATGGACATTATGAGTTCATAGTATTGCCATTCGGGTTGACTAATGCACCAGCTGCTTTTATAGATTTGATGAACCGGGTATCAAGCCATAGTTGGATAAGTTTGTAATAGTGTTCATTGATGACATTCTTATCTATTCTAGGAGTGAGGAGAAGCATATAGAGCATCTGATGATTATATTACAGACACATCAAGAGAACCAGTTGTTTGCTAAATTGTCAAAATGCCAGTTCTGGTTGACTGAAGTGTGTTTTCTGGCCATGTAATATGCAAAGATGGTATTAAGGTGGATCCTCAAAAGGTTGAAGTAGTTGCTAGTTGGCCCCGGCCTACCAATGTTTTAGGGATCCACAGTTTCCTTGGTATGGCTAGTTATTATAGGCGATTTGTGAAGGATTTCTCTAAGATAGCGGCTCCTTTGACTAAGTTGACCAGGAAGCATGAGAAATTCCTATGGACGGATGAATGTGAGAATAGTTTCTAGACTTTGAAGTCTTATCTCACTAGTGTTCCAGTTCCAGCTTTGCTAACTGAAGATGATAAATTTATAGTGTATTATGATGCCTCAAGAGTCAGATTGGGTTGTGTACTTATGCAGAATAAAATGGTGATTGCTTATGTTTCTCAGCAATTAAAGAAGCATGAAATGAATTATCTGACTCATGATTTGAAAATGGCAACCATGGTGTTTGCACTAAAGATCTAGAGACATTATCTGTATGGGTCTAAATGTGAAATATATACTGATCATAAGAGTCTACAGTATATTTTGCAATAGAAGGATCTGAATCTCCGGCAATGAAGATGGGTCGAATTGCTAAAGGATTATGACTGTGAAATCCTTTACCATCCGGGTAAAGAAAATGTTGTTGCCGATGCTCTGAGTCGGAAGTCTATGGGCAATCTAGCTCACATCTCAGTTTATAGAAGACCATTGATCCATCAGATGCAAGAGTTAGTTGATATGGGAATGGAGTTGGAATTGGGATCCCAGGATCGTAACTAGAATCTGATAGCCCAATTCCGGGTTAAGCCACTATTGATTGATGATATTAAGGTGGCATAAGATAGGGATCCATATTTTTAGAAATTAAAAGATGATGTTCAGAATAGCAATGCTTTAAAGTTCACGGTTGATAATGGTGTATTGAAATGTGGTAAATAGTTATGTGTACCTGATATTGATGGACTCTGGGATTAGATAATGAAAGTGGCTCATTATTCTTCTTATAGTGTACATCCTAGAATCACTAAAATGTACCATGATATGAGGGATGTTTATTAGTGGCCTAATATGAAGAGGGATGTGGCTAAATTTGTGTCCATATACTTAGCCTGTCAGGAGGTTAAGTTTGAGTACCAGAAGCCTCTGGGTTACTTCAGGAGATAGAGTAGCCAAAATTAAAATGAGAGCAGGTTACTATAGATTTCGTGGTTGGTCAACTGAGGACTTCACGAGGATATGATTCCATATGGGTTATTATGGATAGATTGATAAGATCTACTCACTTTTTGGAAGTGAAGACTAGTTATTCTACAACTCAGTATGCACAACTGTATTGATAAGATTGTTCGGCTTCATGGAGTGCCATTAATGATAATATCTGATAGAGGTACACAATTTACTTCTCGGTTTTGGCAGAAATTCCAGAAGGTTATGGGTACACAGCTTCGGTTGAGAACAACATTCCATCCACAGACAGATGGATAATCAGAAAGGACTATCTAGACACTGGAAGATATGCCAAGGTTATGTGTTCTGGACTTTAAGGGTAATTAGGATCAGTATTTTTCATTGATTGAGTTCTCCTACAGCAATAGTTACCATACATCGATCGGGATGGCTCCTTATAAGGCACTGTATGGTAGAAAATATAGGTCACTAGTTTGATGGGTGGAACCAGGTGAGAAATAGTTGGAAGGCCTGGAGTTGATAAAGGAAATTATGGAAAAGGTGCTAATGATCAAAGAGCAGATGAAGACCACTTTCAGCAGACAGAAAAGTTATGTTGATCCGAAGCGGAAGGATGTACACTGTGCTATTGGTGACCATGCATTCCTTATGATCTCACTTAAGAAAGGTGTTATGCGATTTGGGAAGAAGGGTAAACTATCACCATGATATATTGGGTCATTTGAGATTCTTGAGAAGATTGGTAATATGGCATACAAATTGGCTCTTCCACCCAAGTTGAGTCATGTGCAATAGGTATTTCATATTTCAATGTTAAAAAAGTATGTGCCAGATCTGTCACATGTACTTGAATTACAAGATATGGATATAGAAGAAGACTTATCATATGAGGAGTTACCAATAGAGATTTTTGATCGACAGGTCAGACAGTTACAAAATAAGGAGATACCGATGGTCAAAGTGCTATGGAGAAATTAATCTATGGAGGAATGTACCTAGGAAAGTGATAAGAATATGAATGTCAAGTATCCATTCCTGTTCCAACATTGAGGTATGTATTTATTTTAAATTCGAGAATGAATTTATTTGAAGGGGGTAGAATGTAATACCCTAGAATTTTGCTATAAGTACATAGTAATATAACTAGTTATCGGACCGGGAAACACCAATATAACTAAGGAATTTCATAGAATTTTTACAATAATTAATTTAAGTTAATTTTTCTTAGTATTATGGCTAATGAGAGATTAAGATTAATTATAGTTAATTATATTAAGAAAGTATAGAAAATTATTAAATATGTTAGAAAATTAACATAATAGCAAAACCATAAATAAGTGGAACTTCAAGGGCATTTTGGAAAACCCACTGTCCACTATCCAAAATGGCTCTAAAACTAATTTTATGATAAACTACGGATAAAAATAAGCCATTACAGTTACCACTTTGAAACTTAATTCTCAGTAGAATTGACATAATTAATTACAGAAGAAAGTGGGGTCAAAGTCTAATTATTGAAAAGTTTGAGGACTAAAATATAATTTGTCAATTTTTCTTACTATATAAGCATGCCTTAGAAAATTTTTGCTCATTTTCTTCTTTTCCTTCTTCCTTGGCCGAAACTCCTTTGCCTTTCTTCCTCGAAATCCAAGCTTGTTTTCTTAAAGAAATCAATAGAAAATCTAAAATCCATCTTTGTTCTTCCATTTTCAATCAACTTTCCTCTTGGAAACTTGAAAGAAATCAAGGGTTTTCTTGAAGGGAATTTCGGGTACTTCATCTAATTAAGATAACAAGTTGATTTCTTTGATTAAATAGATGATTTAGCTATATTAGACATTGAATTAGATGGGTTTAGTATTTAATTGCATCAATTGATACATTTTGTAGAAAATCCCCAAATTTCAAACCCTAAATTGAAGTTGTTTGATTTGAAACCCTAAATTGATATTTTTTTAATGTCTAATTAGCTTAGATTATATTAATTAGAGGCTAATAAAAGATTATTTTGTGATTAGTTTTGTAATACCCTAGAAAAGCTTACCATGTTTTTATAATTTAAGTTCTCAGTATGTGGTTTGAAATTATCGAAATGACTAAAGATAATTTTAGAAACTCAGTTAGAGCGAAAACGAAAAACGTTTTCAAAAATTGTTGGTGTCAATATCGTTGCTGCAAAAATAGCAGCCCAGTCTACTAATGAATTTCTGATTCTAACTAGAGGGTAAATGATTATGTATATGCATGTGTAAATACAGTAAAAAGAAAGAGGTGAAAAATATTTATGAACATTGAAAAAATAAGCGATGGCAAAACCGTAAATAAATGAAACTTTAGGGGTACGGTAGAATTTGGATTGTCTGAGTTTCAAAATGGCTCTGCAACTATTTTTATTATAAAGTATAAATAAAATCAAGATGTTTGAATATTCATTTTGAAATCCAAATCCCGACGGAATCATCAGAATAAAATTACAGAAGGAAATGTGGCAAAACCACAATTTAAGGAAAGTTTAAGAACCAAAGTGAAATTTGTCAAATGTGGCTTATAGTAAGCCACACTTAGAAATATTTTGGCCATTTCTTCCTCTCTTCTTGTCCAAAATTCCTCCTTCCATTTCCATTGTTTTTTCTTCAATTTTGTTAAGGAAAATCCATGGAAACTAGAAACAAACTACATATAATCCATCCTCCATCCATTTGCAACCTTGGAAATCAAGAACTTTTCAAGAACAAAACACTTGGGAATTTTTTCCAAAGCAACAATTTGAGGTAAAATGATGTTTTGTTTGATTTTATGATTGATTTAGGGTTATTAGATATCAGTTAGATTGGGTAATGTGTTTAATTGCATCAATTGATGCATATAGCATTTTTGCCCAAGTTTTAGACCCTAAACCTAAGTGGTATGAGATGGCTTAATGAAATTGGATTAGTATATGTAAATTTAGTGTAGAATAAGTTAATTGGAAGTTAATTGATGAGTATTTGATGGTTGATTTGTTGTAGAAAATTTAATTGAAGAAAATTGCACATTTTACCTACTTTGAGGAAATTGAAAGAATTGGTGGCAAACCAATTTTGCTAGCTTATTTGGAGTGTTAGGTGTGTCGTTTATGCATCATATAACATGTCTAAAGTGTTAAATTAAAGTTTGGAATTCATAAGCAAAAACCCTAAAGTGGCCGAACCCTAATTGGCTATTTTTGGCTTGATTTGTTCTTGTTTTTCCTGTGGTTTTTTCATGCCAAATTGATCTTTTTAATGTTGGTTATTGATGTGTATATAATGCTTATGGCATTGCCTATAATGTATGTTATTGATGATATTTGGGGCAATGTCAATCTTATACCAAAACCTTACAAAAATGTCATTTCATTGTTGCACACAATGTATTCGATAAAATGCCTAGCTCAAAAATCCATAGGCCAACCATTTGAATGCCATCGTCGCTAGCAACAATGACATGCCAATTACATAAACTTTTTGTTCATAAATGACCAACTTATGTTTTATCCCATTGTTGGTTGCTAAACCTTTGGTCATTGTATAATCAATCGTTATTGATATTCCATTGATTCTATTGCTTATTGAATTGATTGATGATGAGTTATTGATACTTGGTGATGCCATTATTGTGAAATGACATCTATTGATGTGTTTCTTATTTCTATTGATTCTAATGTGATTTGATAGAGCTGTCGCCCCGACAGGGTAATGAGTATATACTATCGGCATTGTGCATAATGTATTGTTATGCCCTAACTGGGAAGGGTTATCAATCCTAGTCATAAGACCTGATTCATCTTATATTTATTGATATGAGATTGATTATGTGTTTCACACATATTCTATACATTTCATGGTTCTATATATGTCACTATCTATCTTATCCATGTGATATACTCTCCATTGATGTGATTGTTGACTTATAGTCATATTCTGTACTTGATTCTGTATCTAGAGATTTTGAGCAGATTGATTAATTTAATTCATCTACCTATTGTTTATTGATATTCCATTACCTATTTATTGGTTGATACATATTAGATTCACTAAGTATCATATATACTCACCCCGTCACTGTTTCCCTCTCCAGATACAGAGTAGAAGGCAGATTCATGGCTTTTGTTCATCCAAGGACTTCTGCAGTCTGACATAGATAGTGTAATTATTTAACACTGTATTATTTTGTATATGTACTAGATGCTCCATGGGTATTATATAATGGTATAGACATATTGTATATATAAGTGTATGTCATATTTTGGAGTATAAATGTATATGACTATGGTAATTACAAAAGGTAACATAATGAATGATAGAGTAATAGAATGAATAGTGCTTATGTGAGTATATGGCTATAGATTGATATGTATAGTATGTGATTGTATAGATGTGATGATGGGTTCTACGGGTGTTGTCGCCTCTGGCTCTCCCGTACCCTAGGACCATCATGCCCCGGCAGCGGGTCGTGACAGGTTTGTTATAGAAAATCATGATTTGAAATATTGCCATTTTTGCCTCCTTTGATGATTTTAGTGGAAAATCAATTTTGCTAGCTAATTGAAAGTGTAAGGTGATTTTAATATATATCATTTGTCATGCCTAATGCCTTAAAATATGATTTGGAAACCATTCTTAAAGAGGCCATTTTGGCCGAATGCTCTTAAGGCATTTTGCCTTTGATTTTTGCTTATTTTTCCTTTGGTTTCCTAAGCCATTTTGATTCACTGGTTGATGTTTATTGCTGGATAATTATTTCCTATTGTGTAGCCTTGATTGTGAACTTTTTGTTAATTATATGGGCAATGTCAATGTTGTACCATAACCTAACCAAATTTTCCATTCAATGTAGCACACCATGTGTTCGATGAAATGCCTAGTTCATTTGTCATAGGCCTACCATTTGCTTCATCCATAGGCCTACCATTTGAATGCCATTGTTGCCAGTGATATTGGCTAACCAATGGAACCAACCATTTGACCTTGGATGACCAACTTGTGTTCCAACCCAATGTTAATTGTTATACCTATTGCTATTGTTTATGTACCTTCCATTGCTTATAGAGTGTTCCATTACATTATAATTTGATTGATTCGAGAGCTATTGCTTATTGATGAGACAATTGCTATCCATTGATTTGTTTCCATTCCTATATTGTTTGCCATATTGATTTGACAGAGCTTCTTTATCGACGGGGTAGCGGGTAAATACCGTCGGTAATGTGCATATTGGTTTATACGGTACCCTATTTGGGAAAGATTAACAGTCCTAGCCATAAGACTTGATCAGTCTTATGTACTTTGATATGAGATCGATATATGATATATGTGTTCATGGCCTAGTATTTGTCTTATCTATATGATATGAGCTTTGTTAACCTATTTTCTGATTCTAGATTATTGATTCTGAGTTGAAATGAATCTGATATTATAATTCTGGTCTTTTCCGAGCTGCGAAAGGCCATGTTGGTAATTATGGAGATTCTAAAAAAGGAAGAGGTATAAATAGAGGTTTACCCTCCCATTATCTTCATCTTCTCTCATTTTCTTCTATTTTCTTCTCTTTCTAGATTTCCTCTCAACTTTCCTTTATGGATTCCGAAGATGATTATGCTCAAACTAAGGGACACTGAAGCTATAAGGCTCCGTGGGAAAATGATAATCCTGAGGATTTGCTGCAAGAGCCTGAGGAGCACATCTTTTAGGATGGCAGGATAGAGGTATTTTTCTTATTTCTTCTGATTCATCATTTTTTTCCACGTTGTGCATCTTTTATTTATTTGCTTCTTTTTACTATTTTCTACTTTTAGCACCTAACCATTAGGAATAGAGGGGGTATATGTGAACACTCATTTTTACACCCCTCGGACTCACATCGACCCAAACGACATTCCCCAGAACCGAACCCGCACCCAGACGGACCCAGAACGGCCTCGGAGCGCCGACGGGCCACTGTTGCCGCCCTCCAGCTTTGGCAGTGCCGCCAGAGGGGGGTGGCGGCGCTGTCACCCCCTCTGGGCGGCAGCCGCCAGCCCCAGTTAATCCATAGGGTGGCGCCGCCCTCCCTCAGGGCCTATGCCGCCCTATGCTGGTGGTGGTGCCGCCCCCTCTCTCCGGCGTCTGCAGCGAGCCTCTTCCGACTTTTTGCAATTCCCACATCAAAAGTGCACGGGAATTGACCCCTGGAGCTCCTATTATAAGTAGGGGGCCTCCCCCCACCACCAGAAGAGGGAGAATAAAGAAAAAAGCAGCCCGAAACAAGCAAAAGGCAAGGAAAAAAGGCCAAGAAATCGTTTTCATCACTAGATTTCGTCGTTTTTCCCCTCCAAGTGATATTTTCTTCTTCTTTAGCTCTCTTTCGATTTCAAAGAGTTGCTAATAGGGGCGTATTGAGCCTCTCAGTTGAATTTTTCCTCGAAGCAAGGTCCCGACTCATCGCCTCGAGGCGCCATCCGATCCAAGGTGGAACTC
>CANXYC010889933.1:0-25950 GCA_948193065.1 Aleurites moluccanus | reverse complement strand
CTTTTGTGTGTTTTTGTTTAAGTGTGTCATATATAACTGTCTCGCGCGCGCGTCTATATATATATATATATATATATATATATATATATATATATATATATATATATATATATACAGTGCAATAATAAATCACCTCCTTCTTCAAATGTTGGATATGTCGAATTCAATTAAATTGATCAAATTAAATTAAAATTAATAATTTTATAATTTATTTAATTTGGTTTAATTTAAAAAATAAAATAAATTGAAAATTTATTTTAATTTACGATTTGAATATTTTTTATTCGATTTTAAATCAAACCAAATCAAATCAAAATTATATATATATTATTTTTAACTATTAAACATATTTAATTTAATTTTATATATAACAACATATTTTTAATATAATATTAATTTAGAATTTAAAAAAAAAAAAACTATTCATAAAAATTAATTAAAAATAAATAAAAATAATGTAATTTTTGAGAAAAAGTACAAGTTTTGAACATGTTAATTAATTGAATAGATAATTTTTGAGTTGTATAATATTGAATTTTTTTAAATTTTTTTTATTTATTATATTTTATTGGTAATTTTCTCTCAATTTATAATAAAATAATGGCAATATATAAAAAAATATTATATTTATACTTTTTTTTATGTATAATATAAAATAATTTATTTGATTTGAAACCGATAAATCAAAAATAGTCAAATCAAATTAAAATCGATAGTTTAATTATAATGATGATTTGATTTAATTTAGTTTGAGAATTATTCAAACCGAATATATTGATTTGATTTGATTATAATCCTTTAAACTAAACCGATGTCACCCCTGAATCTTAATACTTAAATAAGATAAATTATTGGGTTAAATATGTTTATCTTACTCACATAAAAATAAATTTATATATGATTAAAATGAAAACATATTCTTATAAATTTATTTTTATGTAAATAAAAAATATATTTTTATCATATTTAATAATTTATCTTTATACAAACTATATTAAAACCAATAAGATGCTTCCTTTATAATTATTAGGGATGATAATTTTGCTTGCTTCCTTAAATACTCATCCTATCCTTTGCCGTTTAATAAATAGGACGGACGAGATTTTTATTTTGAATCCGAGTCAAGTTCATATTATATTCGGATAATAATAATATCCATCCGAATATGATCCGATTATATATATTATATATATTTTTATGTTTTAATATTATTTTATATTTAATTTATATATTTTTTAATTTATTATTATTTTTATATAAAATATAAATTATATTACATGAATATATAAAAAAATATATAAATAAATTTATATATTTTAAAAAAATAAAAATAGATATTACTCATATATCTCATTTCATTACGAGGTGATGAAATAAATATTTTTATTTATAAAATAAATCAAATTTAAATTTTATAAAATTTCATCTCAATTCAATTAGTTGTCTAATAATTGTTCTAAGTCTCTTTATATTTATATTAGTAAACTGATAATGTACAAAAATATTTATTATCCAAAGTTAAATTTACAATAAAAATTAATAATTAATTAAATATTTCTTTACTACCAAAATTCGAACCCATGGCCCTTAACCGCGAGGATGTCCCATCGGGACGGGTCATAAATACTTGGACTCTTGCACGCTCCTGTCCCATAATAAATAAATAAATCAAGTCAAATGATTAACCAATTAAATATAAAATTATATAATTTCATTTATTTAGAATAAAATAAAAATTTATAAATTTTTATGTTATTTTTATAATAAAAAGATAAGTTATAAAATTTTTATTCATTAAGATGATAAATTTTTTAATATCTCACATTTTATATGAGATTTTAAAATTTTTTAAAATGAGGGGACTGTGATAAATAATAAATTTTAAAAAATTTATAAATTTTTATTTTTATTTTATAAAAAAATAAATAAATTTCATTAATCTAAACATGTCCAAATTTTTTCTCATGAGTCTATTGAATCAATCTATAGAGCCTTTAACTTCTAAACTAGTTTGGATAAAATAAATATTTTTTAAATTTTTAACATATGGCACCAATTTTCGAGTAAGTCATTCACATTCTTCTTCATTATGCTTAAATTCCATATAAATAGTTGATGTGTCTTCAAGAACGACTATTTGATCTCTAAAAACTGTTTAACACATTGGTTTATATCGGAAAATTGGGAGGGGAAAGTGGCTTTGATATTAAAAAAGTAATTAGAAATACAAATGGTTGTGTTGATTGGTGATTTATAGTATCAGAGTAAACTATGAGAGCTAAATTTTTCAAAAAAAAAATAAAAAATAAAAATAATTCTAATGTTCATTATAGTGAAGAGTGCATAAAGTAAGATATCTTAAATTTAGTTTTAACTAATGCAACGAGAGTTACTAACAATTAGAGATCTACAATATTATTTTAATTTATTTGACTTTATAAATAAAAAATAATTTTAGTACTATTGAGATTCAAACTCTCACCACATAAAATTAGTATTTTTATTTTCAAACAATTAAACTATACATAATAAACTTTTAATGTTTTTTTATTCTCGGACGCCGACAAATCATAGATGGCGGTTGTAGGGAGATTTCAATAATTAAACCGACCTTTAAGAATCATGTAATAATCTCAGACATATATATAATACATTAGCTAATTAATATCTTTTGTTTTTATATATTATTTTAGAAATTTATTCATTTATAATTTTAATTGTGATTTTAATTTTTTAAAATAATATTTATTTATTTATTTTTATAATATTTAATTAAAATATAATAATTTAATTTAAAATAAAATTAAAAATATAAGATTAAATAAATTATTTTAAATTTAATTAATAAGTGTTTTAATATGTGTATAAAATCTTAAATCACAAATAAAAAAAATGAAGAGAGTATTTAATAATAAAATAAAATATTAATAATTATAAAAATATCCCTAGAAATCGTCGATTTGTATTATTTATTTTATTATATATTTTTTTTTTATTTTTTTTATCATATTAATTTTTTAAAATTATTTTAATAGTTAATATTTTTTATATATAATAATAGTACATGAAAAAAATATAAAATAAAAATAAAATAGATAATTCTAATCAAATAATCATTAAGTATATATAATTAATTTAATTAATATATTAAGACAGTTCTGGAATAGTTAAACAGTTTAGATACTATAAGCCGGCCTTTCTTTGGACCAGAAGAATGACAGGCAACATTCAGAGCTTAATTAGTAATGTAATGATTTGCCATACAATAATCTTTCATTAGATATACTTGATTTATGTATATTACTGGATTAATATACAGTAATTAATTAGGCTTGCTATTTGCAGTGATATTCTAAAGGTATTTACATAAATAAAAGTATATTAATTAATTTTTATATATAAATATTGTAATTTTTTTTAATCTATTGGAATCTATAAATTTTAATTTTTCATTGTATTTTTTTTTTATAAACAATATGACAAAATTAAATAGTATTCATTGAAAATTGTAAAATTTAAAGCAGATAGTGAAATTAGCTCCCTAAATATGAAAAATTAAATTTACTTTTTATTGTAAATTTAAATAATAAAAAATTTATTAAAATTTTATTTTATTATATTGACTCTTTATTATAGAGAATTTGGAGGGAGACGTAAAATTTTTAGAAAGGAGGGAAGGACGTAAAATTTTTTAGGAATGAATATTATAAATTAAGGATTAAAAAATTATTTTTTTAAAATAAAATAGTGATTTATCTTAAAAAAATTTAAAAATTAAAGAATAAAAAAAATATGATTAAATAATATTTTATTAGCGACTAAAAATTTAATTTTTGAAAATAAAAAATATTTTATTAATTTTATAAATTATAAGAACTAAATAATAATTTTATATTAAAAAATTTTAAAACTAAGAATATAACATATCCCCTTGCCGTGCTATCCATCCGCCTTTGTGTAAATAACTTGATGGAGATGTTCTAAGTTAGAGTAATTCAAGGGCAAATTTTTGCTGCAGTAAAATACTAAGAGTCATTCACATGGGATTAGAGAATTATAAAAAAATAAAAAAAAATTATTTATAATTTAACCTAATTAAAGCATAGAAAAAAATTTTATAATTTCTTATAATCAATTAAAGTGTTAAAATAATAATTAAAAAAATGTGTCCAATAATATTTGCATGTTTTGTCACATGTTTCATCATTAAAATATGAAATTTTTTTAACCAACGTCCTAAAAGTACTAATTAATAATAATTATTGTAGATAAAATATTATTATAAGATAGTTATTTCAAATAAATATAATAATATTTATATAAAAATAATTTAGAAGAAAAATGAAGGTTTTAAAAAAATTATAATTTATTATAATTATTGTCATTTCGAGTGATATGTCAAAATTTTATTTTTATTTATTTATTTTATTTTTAAATTTATTTATTTTATCATATCAAAATTTTTATTTATTATTTAATATCTTTAGAACACTCCTTAAAAAAATTATTACAATATATTCATTCCATCTTAAAAATATTATCACAATTTATTTTTACACAAAAATTAAGAATACAATATATAAAATGATTTTTTTTTCTTTTATACACTTAATAATATAATAAATACATTTAATTTTATTTTGTTTGATATTAAATACATTTTAACGGTAAGTATTAATAAAGAGTAAAGATGGAAAATGTAATAAAAAAATATTACTAATGGAAAGATGATTATCTTTCCAAACATTAAAAAAAAAATGAGAATTTTTTTTTTTTAAGATGGAGAAGTATATATTATTAAATCTCTTATATTTCAAATCTCATGAAAAATTTAAAATTGAATATAATTAATAATTAAGGTGAAATTATCTAAAATTGCAATAAATTATTTATAGGGTAAGGGAAGGACAATTTGAATACTCATCTCAATTTCAACTCTCAATTATTGAACTTAATTAAAATAATAATAAATTAGTATATCAATAAAATATTATAGGTATATACAGAGTATATAGAATAGAAATATAGAATAAATAACTAATTACAGTTCAATTTTTATGGAAGAGGTGAGATACAGGCCATCCGTCCGTAAATGATATATTAATTTATTAATATATTCATATTTAATATTTTATCACGATCATATTTTTATTAATAAATAAATAATTAATTTATTAGATTAAATAAAATATACATGATAGAAATATAAATATTTAATTAGAAAATAATGCATATTAATTTTAATATATTTAATTTATTAAGTTATTATTTTTCTCTCAATTAAAATTTATTGGTTAAAATTTTATAAGTGGTAAGATTTAATATTATTAATAATAATATTTTATTGATTTATAAAATTAATATTAAATAATAATTATTTGTAAAATAATTATTTAATAATATAAATAAAAGATATTTATGAAAAATATAAAATAAAAATTATTATTTTAATTAAATTAATCATTTTTAATGTGTGAAAATAGAGGTAACTTTATTTTTTTCAAGCAGAGGGAGAATTTTATTTTTTGAAAAATAATTATACCAATTAAAGAATGTCTACTGCAAAGTGAACAAAACTAGATATGTATTTGTTGACAGCCAAATATTTTCAAGTTCCAAAACCAAAGAAAACCTAAGAAGAAGAAATTAATGCAACTTATTAATGTCTGTAAAACAAAAATAGCTTACTTGCCCTAGTCACTCTTGCATGTTTGCCAGAGTAGACTGTTATATCATTGCATGAATGCCACGTGTCCCAACTAATTTCTTGTTTGTTTCTTATTTTATTTTTATTTTTTGAAAAATTAAGAAAAAAAAAAAGAAGAAGAAAAGGAAAGACATACTTAGAATTAGAAAACAATTAGAGACACCAAATCTGCAAAACTAATTGATTAATGGCAATTGGATGCTTTTAAGACATGCATATCTCGTATATATTGGGCCATTGTGTGATTCAAGGTAGACCTAAGTTGATACTCCTGAGATTTGAAGGAAAATCTTCAAAGGAGATATCCATCATCATAAGTCTCTCTCTTACCAAGAATCATATCAGATTCATTAAAGAAAAATTAAATAAGAGTAATAAAGAAAAAAAAAATTTGAATTTTCTTTATGATATTTGAATCTTTTGTTTGCAAAGAAGGAAAAACATTTACTTTTTCAATCTTATTAAAATATAAGTAATGAGGAAAAAAAAAATATTTTTATAATTTATGTTAAAAATATTTTAAAATACTTTTGATTAATTTTTTTTTGTTCTAAAATCTTTAATAAAGAAATTATATTTTCTCTTATTTCTTTTTTTTTTTCTTCTTATTAACAACCAAATTAAATGAGAAAAATTTCTTTAATTTTTTTTTCTTTTCTCTCAATTTCTCTTAAAACAAATATAGCCAAAATCTACAGCTAGCTACTCTTCATTCATCATTTTCACAAACATTTAAATTACCATGGTCAAATTAATATAGTCTTATTAGATAGTAAATTACTAGTATAATAATATGATATCATTTTATTTATAATAATTCATTGACATTCAACTTTGAACATCAGAACTAACATGAAAAGAATGTGTAAAATTAGCATGGAAAGAATATATATGTAAATATGCCATGTTAAGTAAGACAACTGAATAAAATTGATCTAGACATAATTTAGGTATATTTGATGAATTAAAATTTATAATTAAAAACCTTAAAAAGTTGGTACAACAGTGTAAAATTTGACTGAATATTTTAATGAAAATGATTCATAATGTAAAATTTATTATCAAGTCAAATTTTTTTTATCAATATCAATCATAAATTACGAGTGAAAATTATTCTTTTATTTTTAATGATATAAAAATAATCATAAATTTGTCAAAAAAAATTAAAAACATAATAATTAAAGATGAATTCAAAACATTGATAAATTAAATTTATAATAATTAAGCATTGATATCTCTGTTCGTATTTATCAATGTTTAATCCCTGCAATTAACCATAAGCACTACTATTTAGATGTTAGCATGTAAATGCCTGCAGCAAGAGTCAAGGACGTAGCAATTAAATGGATTAGGTGGGCAAGAAAAATCAGGCAAAAAAAATAAAATCATATAGAAATTTTTTTATTTAGTTCATTTAAATATAATTTAAAATTAATTAAAAATATCATTAATTTATAAAATTTTTATTTAATTTATTAAAATCTAATTTTTTAGATAAAATTATTTTTCTGCCATTCTCTAACAAAAATAGAAAGTACATACACACGTGGTTGGCGACCATTATTTTTGTAAGAAAGAAATAGGAAAATACTTATATGTAGAAAATAAAATCCCAATCAGTAATCAAACACCATATAATAATACTAATTATCCCTCTAATGACCTCACTAAACAATAACTTAATGACAATAGCCAAAAAGAAAGAAAACCCCATCTCCCCTCCCCCGCCAAGTTCATGAACCCAAACCCCCACTCTTCTCCTATAAATATCCATTTCACTTCCCTCTTTCAGCATCACCCCTGAATTGCAAAAGTCCCCTCCATACAAAGGAAAAAGTGAGCGGGAGTATATACACAAAGAAATTGCAAAACCAAAGTTCTGTATCAAGAAAAATGCCTTCTGCTCCATCTTTAACTCTGGTCTCAAAATGCACTGTCTTTCCTGACAAGAAATCCACCGTGGATGATCTTAAACTTTCAGTTTCTGATCTTCCCATGCTTTCTTGCCATTATATTCAAAAGGGTGGTCTTTTTACTCGCCCGCCTATTTCTATCGATTCCCTTCTTTCTTTACTTAAAATTTCTCTGTCTCAAACACTTTCTCACTTCCCACCTCTCGCCGGCCGCTTAAAAACTGATTCAAATGGTTATGTTTATATAACTTGCAACGACGCCGGAGTCGATTTCCTCCACGCCACCGCAACCCATATCTCCATTCTTGATATTCTGTCACCCATTCAAGTTCCAGATTGTGTCAAGAGTTTCTTTGCTTTTGACCGGACGGTTAGTTACGACGGGCATTATAAGCCAATATTGGCAGTTCAGGTGACGGAATTAGCTGATGGAATTTTCATTGGCTGTGCTTTGAATCATTCCGTCACTGATGGAACTTCTTTTTGGAATTTCTTCAATACTTTTGCTGAACTTTCAAGAGGAATCAAGAAAATTTCTCGACAGCCTGATTTTTCAAGAAACTCAATCTTGGTATCACCGGCAGTGCTTCAAGTCCCTGAAGGTGGACCTAAAGTTACATTTAATGAAAATGAAGCATTAAGTGAAAGAATCTTTAGCTTTAGCAGAGAATCCATTTTGAAGCTTAAAGCTAGAGCGAATAACAAGAAATGGATGATTGACAATAATTCAGCTGCAGAATTAATGGGTAAACATAGTAATGATACTTATTATAATAATCAAATTAATGGAAAGATTATGACAGCAATTCTTGAAAGCTTGTTCAAGAACACTGCGGTGATTTCGAAACCGCAAGAAATTGATTCAGCGGTGGTGGCGGCGGCGGTGACAGAAATATCATCATTTCAATCTTTATGTGCGTTGGTTTGGCGGGCGGTGACAAGAGCGAGGAAATTGAGTCAAAATAAAACGACTACATTTAGAATGGCAGTGAATTGTCGCCACCGATTGAATCCGAAATTGGATCCTTTATATTTCGGGAACGCAATTCAAAGCATACCGACATACGCAACAGCCGGTGACGTATTGTCTCGGGATCTGCGATGGTGTGCCGAGCAGTTGAATAAAAATGTGATGGCTCATAACGACGGAACAGTGCGTCGTTTGGTAGAGAGTTGGGAGGAGAATCCACGGTGTTTCCCGTTAGGGAACTTTGACGGTGCATCAATGACCATGGGTAGCTCACCTAGATTTCCAATGTATGATAATGATTTTGGGTGGGGCCGACCATTGGCTGTCAGGAGTGGTAGGGCCAATAAGTTTGATGGCAAGATGTCCGCCTTTCCTGGGAGGGAAGGTGGTGGCAGTGTGGATCTGGAGGTTGTTTTGTCACCTGAAACAATGGCTGGGATTGAATCTGATTATGAGTTTATGCAATATGTATCTTAATAACTCAAAACAGTAGCTATGCTAAAAAAAAAAAAAAAAAAACCCCTCAAAACAGTAGCTTATATAGATTTTTAGATTCTAATTAATGGTTGTGATGATGTTTATTCTGTGTTGTTGATCGATTTTCTGTTGAAAGATTCTGGATCAGGTGAAGGATGTTCTCATGTTTTGTAATTTTGCGACATTTTTCTCTAGTAAGTTTTTCTTTTCATGTTTTTATTTTATTTTATTTTATTTTTTCCAATAAATTGGGATTTTATATCACAAATTCACCCATCTGATACACCCGCATCTTGTTAAGTACAATGTACACTGTAATTAATTATTATATTTATTTAATAAGATAATAATTAATTACTGTAGATTAGTTTATAAGGTTACTTAAAAAATTTATTAGATTATAAAATCAGTGCTTAATTAATAAAATATTAATTTAAAAAACATGTTTCATACCTATGATAATTCAACTAAAAATTTATTTCAAAATTCAAAGAATGAAAAGTTTTAATTTTTTTTGTCTTTTTTAAGGAGAAATATTAAAATTAAGGACTTGTATATATGAAGCATAATGGGGTATGTTAAAAAAAAAGAAAAAATCAGTATATGATTTTTAATTGAAAAAATATTAAATTTTACATTTAGTATACGCTATAATATATATAATATTATATTATTTTTTTTTAAAAATTATTAAATAAAATAATAGCATATTCTATACACTCAAATGAATTTATATAATAAAAATGATATATTATTAGATAAATATATGTTAATTATAATTTATATTCATATTTTAGATAATTAATTATGATATTTATTTTATGAAATAATAATTATTTATTATTATTAGTTAATTTATAATTTAATATTAAAATTTTTTTATGAAATATTCACATGAGTTTAATTTTTATATATGTAAGAAAAATATTTATATGTTTATCTAATAATTTTAATAAAAAAATTAAGAGACAAAGTCAATATATACATATAATAATATTGCACGTGTCATATTTGACCAATGAAGCCGACCCCGAAATTTGAAGAGAAGAGCCAGCTTCATTTCACTACCTGAACGTTGACTATTTCAAAATTCTCAATACTCGGTTATCAAATAATTATAGTATTTTTTTTAATTGACATGAGATATAGAATATTAGAGTAAATTAATTCCTTTAAAATTATACAGCTTAATATGAGAAAATTAAAGAAGATAAATTAAGAGAAAAGTGAAAATGTAATGGCTATAAGTAAATTTAATTATTTTTAAATTACAATTAAAACTATTACTACTTTTCTAAAAAAAATTTCATTTACTATTTATTTTTAACTATTTTATAAAGGTAATCATTAAAATAATATATAATAATTTAAAGAAAATTTGATTTACTATTTAATTTTAACTATTTTATAAAGGTAATCATTAAAATAATATATAATAATTTAAAATGGTTAGGATAAAAAGATTCATTGGGTTCAATTATTGAACAAAATAAAAAATAAAATTGATTTTAATGTTAAGACGATATATAATTTAAAAAATAGATTTATATTTGATTCTTTTCATATTTTAATATGGATAAAGTTTATAAAAGTATATTATTTTAAACAATTGTAAAAAGTAAAAATAGTATTCAACAACTTATGAAAGTCCTAAATTTAATCTATTACTGAAATGACTTGTAAATAATATTAGAATTTTGTAATAATATGTAATATAAATAGAAAAATTTACAAAATATATATTCAAAAAATCAAAATAATCAAATTAATTATTTTTATGAAATTAAATAATTTTATTAATTTTATATATTTTTCTATGTATATTTAAAATATATTTTACATGTCTTTTTTGAAAATTTTTGTAATATAATTTATACAACATTTCTAGAAAAAAAAATGTAAATTAAAATTTATAAATTAATCTTATTTTTATTAATTAAACTTTAATTAAAATTTAATTGTACAATTATAAGAATAATTATAATATTAATGACTTATAAACAACTTATATTTTTTTTTATTTACCTATTATTTATTCTCTTGGAAATAAAAGAGGGAATTTAGATATAACAAACTACTTGGATCACCAAGTTGTTTCTTATTTAATTATGTGAGAGGCATTTAAATCAATACATTTAATTTAAACTTCCAACCAATTGAGTTATGTTTTTTGAATACTAAATTGGCAATTGATAATTTATGAAACTTGGTGAATACACTTGAAAAGAACGTCAAGAAAAAGGGCTGGACACTTTTTAAATACTAAAATTAACAATTTAATTATAAGATAAAACATCATAATCAAAAGGCTATTTGCTATCCCCTTTGCCATAAAAATCAAGAACATCATTTATATTCTTGTCCCAAACCTTTCAATGGCAGGCTCACACATTTAATACAAAATAATGCCCATCAGTCTATGGGCAATGAATTTATATATTAAGTGAACCCACTTATATTTGGATATTAGTAATAAAATGCAACTCAACAAACATAATTTTGGCATGGACCAACTAATTCCACTACTGAAAGTGACAAGAGTAATCTAATATTAGATTGTGGGCATATACTCATCTCTAGTATATGATCATTCTTTAAGTATTGGAGAAAGTCGTACAAGTGGAAATATTATATATATATATATATATACACGTGAGCTTGAAAAATAGCGTTTAAATTTATCAATCTATAAAATTATTTAAATTGATTTATCGCAACTTACAAGATATGCTATAGTTTAGAAAATGACTTAATGTATAATTTTTTTTTTTAAAAAATAATACTTATCTAATAATTTAAATGAATATGTAAAGATTTTTGTGAGAGCATTTGATATATGAAATATATAATTATACAAGAAGGAGATATAAGGCTTATGAATAAGATTATAAATCAATATATTATCAAATGTTTGCTTGTCCATGAAAACCTATGTTTTCAATTTTTGTTTACAATATGATGAGAATAAGAAAAGAAAGTAGTAAATTAATATAGTAGCTAATTTTCAATTCTATAACCAACTCATCTAATATTCCAGATAAATCCTTTTATATAATTGTATATTTAAATTTTGGCCAATTAAATAAAAATAAACTATATAAAAGTGAGCGTTAATTAAAATTTAAATTTTTCTGATAACAATTCACCCACTATAATGCTTTAAGGTTGTATTTAAATGCATGAATTTGGATTTAAAATTTTAATTGCAAATCTTATGATTTGAAATTTATAAACTTATAAATTTCTTATTCGAGAAGGGTAAAAAATTTAAATTTTAAATTTTAAATTTAAAAAAAAAATTAAAAATTGTAGATTAAAAATGAAAATAATAGATTTGAAATAATTAGGTAAAAAAAATATTTGAAATATTAAATTTTTAAAAGGTTAAATTTCACTAGAAATTTGATTTTAGTTAAATTTGATTTCACTAAAAATTAAATAAATTAAATCTAAATCTAATTAATTTTAATAATTCAAATAAAAAATTTAACTCAAATTTAAATTTATAATCTAAACTCTTGTTATCCAAACAGATTATAAATTGATTTTTAAAAAAAATTGATAAAATAAGCAAAAAAATTATTTTTACTATTAAAATTTTTTTTTACAAAAATACTACATACCTAATAAAAAATTATTAAAAATACGACATATATCAAAAAAATAATAAATATATATCAAATTTATACCAAAAATTATATTTTTAAAATAAAAATAATAATAATAAAAAAAATATATATGTGATGTAATATCCTCTATTTTAAAAAATAAAAAAGAAGTAGCAATGAAAATTTTCCCAATTTTCCCACATTACATAAAAACAAAAAAGGTAAAACTAATTTGGATAAAACTTGGGCTTAATCTAATGAGATCAGAGGCAGCATCGACAAAAAGTCATCAATGTGCTTCTTGAGCCTAGGCCCATTATTTAGGTTACTGAGAAAGTCTCACTTGAATCATAATGCCATTTTTTATCCTTCTAGATCTGGTGCTTAGTGGTTTGAAACCTAACATGAAATCTAATTTCAAAACATGAACAATCTCATAATATAGTTCTCAAAAAAAAAGAAAAAAAAATAATGAAGTGTTCAAGCAGAATCAAGAGCAAGAGCATGCAGCTCCTTACAACAAGCTCCATATTGTCCCTTTGCAGGTAAATTTTCCTTTTCCAATTCAAAAAGAGCATTCTTCAGAATTCTTGGTGGTTTCTCAAATTTCTTATTTTTTTAACAAGATTTATGAAAAGTTTATTCTTTTTAGCTCTCTCTTGAGATTTGAATTAGTGTGATTTATATGTGAAGTTCTGTTTAAGTGAAGAATATAACTTGACATGGATCAATCATAAATTTATATTAAACAATCTGAAATTTTAGTTTAGTTGATTATCTGAGTTTTTAATTGTTATTATTTAACGAGTATTGTTCTTATTGTTCAGGTTTAGCCATTTTGGTGAGATTGGGGGGTAGTCGTTTAAGTTGGACTCGGCTTTTTTATTTGTTTTTTGTCTGCAATTTGGAGGCTTGAAGGAGCTAAAAAGTGCTGGGATTTTTTCTTTTGTTGTTACCTAGGAGAAAAAAATTAAACTTCAAATAAGGACAGAGAGACGTAATTCTAAGTTCTTGCAACAATTATTGGTTACTAGTTTTGTCTTTGTTGCAAGATTGAAGGATTTAAAGGGCTTTGATAAAGTTTGAAAAGCAATTTTCTTTTTGTTCTGGCATGGTGGTTTTGTTTGTAAAGAATGGATAACTGATTGGTGCGAAGTTTTTGAAGATGCTGAAACTTGGGATTATCAATTAATTGCCAACAACGTAATTGTTAAAGAGAATGAGGAGAGGATACTTTTTGAAGAATCCAATTGCTTTTGTAGGTGCAGTTGTTTCTGTTTGTTGTCTTATGGTTATCATGATCTCTGTTCTTAGACTTCCTGAGGTTTCCGTAGGAAGAAAGGTAATGGGGTCTTACATGACCATTAATAGCAGGAAGGTTTCCAAGGATGAAGGGATAGGGAAATTTGGTGAGATGATGATCGAAATGTTGCCAGAAGATCTTGCTTTTACAGTCTTTATCCCATCAGCGAAAGCTTTTGAGCGTGATCTGAGGCTACAGGTGAATGATAGTTTGGTAGCTGATAAGAGGAATGATACTTTTGCGATAGTTTCTCGAATATTAGGTTTCTCAACCATTCCTCGAACTCTTCCTTCCGCTATGGTATCCTCAAGTAAAGATATCTCATACGATTCAATTTCTGGTTTTACATTATACATTTCAAAGGATGCAGATGGAATGTTGCTAGTTAATAGAATTCGATCAGAAAGAGTAGATGTTCGGAGAAGGGATATCATTGTACATATCATGGATGGAGTGATTATGGATGCTGAGTTTGAACAATCAGTTCGGCCTGACTATGCTGAAGAAGATTGATTCAAGCTATCACATTCTCTTCCAGAAAACTGAAGTAGCTGCTGCTTTGCCTGTGCATTCTTCATAATTTTGTTGAAACATGTGGGTTGAAGGAAATGTAATTTTTATATGAGTATTTGAAAAGTGCAGCATGTATGTTATAAAACCGCATAAGAAATGCAGGTGTTTAATATAATTTTTTTGTGCATTCTTTTTCCCACTGGTTACTGCTCTGTTTATAATTTACTTGCAAATAGAGGATAAACAAACCCTCCCAAGTTTGCAAATGGAGGATAATCTCCCGAGTAGAAATTTGTAATCAGAACATTAATATAACATTCATACTACTGTCTTTGATTTTGAGAAATTCTGATGCTAAAGAGTGAACTTATATATAGCATCAGATTAAAATCTTCCAAATATTCTTAAAGACAGATTGTAATCAATATCAAGAAACACAAATTAGAGGAATATTTTGCGTTGAACTCTTATACACCTCCCTGTCTTTTCTTTAAAGAAAACACAAGCATCTAGGCTGGGAGGACTCGAGAGAAAGACAGCCACAGCAATGAGAACTCCAGATGACACAACCGCACAGGAAATTCAAGCTGATAAAAATCCCCATGTCTAGCTACCAGCAGCAGCAGAAACAGCCACCGACTTCGAGTCTTCTGCTTTCTCGTGTTCTTTGTTGAGCATCTGAAATAAGATATCAATATTTTCTTCAGTGTACAAGAATGATAATGTTTATGGCCATTGTTAAATATAATATTATAATACAGATGTAAGTGGATTCACGAGGAGTTAACACATGGACATGCATAATCAATCTGACTAAACAATCTGAATGATAACTGTAGTTAACTCTCAAAGATAACCGATGTTAGACTGAAAAGATAATCAACACTAGAGTGAAAAATATCAAGATGGACTAATAGCTCCATTATGAACTTCGCCAGATTCTTATCAAGATCTGCTAACTCTTAGCATTATAGCCTTTTTTAGAACATCATTTCAACAAACCTTCATTGTGTTATGTGGAAGTGAACAAATACAACATCAGGCCCCAACCAGAACATGCAAATTCCCGAAAAAAGGGGTCAACCAGCTTCTGATAGTCACACTTGGACCACAATCAGTTGATTGGATCGAAATATAGATGCTTTACAAGCTAAACAAAACTTAATTAACCAGCATTTTTCTCAAAGATAATTAATAAAAACATCCTGACCTTGTTGTTGATCAAGTTGTGGAGAGCAATTACACTTCGGATGAGGGAAGAAAGATAGATGACCAACATCATGTCATTGGTTTTCACTGCACATGTTTGACAAATATAAACCACCAAATAACAAGGCAGCAAGGGTTTCTTTGACATTTTTTTTCTTAAATTTCTATACCTGCAAATGCTTTGATCAAATCAGCCACATTGAGGTTTGGGAGAAGATTGAACACATCCTATAAAATGTATAAATAAATAAAAAAAAAAGGTATAAGCAAAATAATACATCTTTGCGAATATGAAATGGTGTTTCAGGCTCAAAGCATGAAGTGGCACAGCAGCAAGTTAGTGAGAAGACTTCAGTAAAGATCGTTCCGATTAGAGGCCAAGCAGTTTCTTTAAAAGTTATGAGTCCCTTAAACTCAGGGATTGAAGAGTTCTCCCTAATAGGCTCTAGTCATAAAGGAAGCAAATCTCAAAAAGATGATTAATCTATGAATCCTCACTTTGATTTTCCATTAACTCCCTTGTAACTAGATGTCAAACTCGAGACAACAGAAGGCATCGAGGTAAGCATAGAATGAAGGTTGAACAAAACTAAGGAGAAGAAGTGGTATTAAACATTGTCTCTAGCTCATGAAGAATTTGCTTTAATTCCATGAAAAGGATTGAGAGATGTTAGATTCAAATGACAAACAATTTTTTTCAAAAATCATTGCTCATTTACTGCATTAAGATTTGCATTTCTTAAAGCATCAAACATCAGAATATTGGGCATGAATGATCCAGTGAGGTCATGCTGAAAAACACGTCACTCCATTAAATGGTTAGGACCTCTAGCAATTTTAAATTCAAATCTAGGTAGATGTAAGCAGAAGATATATGTTGAAGTTGTGGCCATAGAATCTCTAAAAATGTTAATCAATCAACTTCCAAGAGTACAAACACCTTAATATAGCATCATTCTCATCTAGTAAGTAATAACCCCATTTTGAGCAATGCAACAAGGCCACAAAAAGCCCCCAATTCAGAGCAAGCAATATAAAAACCAGTGACACATCAAAAAATAATTTACTTTAATTCCAATTGACATTAAGTTATATTCTTTACTAGTATTAAAATGAATTGACTTAAATTTTGTTCCTTTTTCTTTTGGCGGAGATTAAACTGATACATTCATGCCTAATATATTTGTGCATTTGGCCGGAAAATAGGAAAATTTGGAAGACAATAAAACCTGTAAATGGTACAAAATCTCGTGGTTTAGTGGGAGCTTTCCATCAATAACAAGGTCAAGATAACCACGAATTTCTCGAAGTCGAGCATCCAACCCTTTCAAAGCAGTAAGTTTTCCAGTCACCTGCATAGACAAACTAAAAATTCAGTTTCCTTCTATATTGACAGGAAGTAGAAATCAAAATCCCCTGCACAGAAAAAGATTAAAAGAGAAATGAGATAAAACTAAGAACATTCAGAAGGAAGACCTCAGTTGCAAGGGTGCTAATAGTGGTGTCCTTCACATCCCTTAGCAAGTGTTCCACGCCTGTTAAAGAAGGAAGAAGAGATGATGGAAACCAGACAGATTTGATCCATTTATTTTAATTAAACTCTATTTAATAAATAAGCAAACATTGGCTTTCAAACACCATACCAATTTCCTCAACTTCATGAGCAGCAATTTCTGATGGCACATGCACAAACACCTTCTGGCTTTTCTGGGTGGCGTTCTGTAACCACGCAATTATTGGTTAACATACAAGCATACATGTCATCAGTTAGCCTCCAAGCATACATGAAGGTAACATTATTAGAAAACTACATAATCCCTTCAACTGCCTCATGTTCTACATATAAGCAACTCAATTAAACAACATGACAAATAGAAATTCTGACTTAATTTGAGAACCAATATCCTTACCTCTTTTACCTCTTCAACAGCACAGTAAGCCTTTGTGGGTATGCCCAGCTCTACCGGTTGGACATCAATTATGACCAGGACAGGATTTGGAACATAACTGAAACAGCAAATAAAAACTGATTAATAAAGAAGGAAAACAAATAATAACGCAAACCTGAGGAAAGGTTTAAAGATGCCTCAAGTCAGACAATATAATTTAATCAGGAAACAGAACAAAGAACTTAATCAATCATTAGTGAAGATCTTACTCATTAAATAGTCCATGAATATCCAAGTCATTTTCCCTCAGTTTTGGACCCGTGCTGTACCAACCCACAACATGCTCCTTAGCTGAAAATTTAATTTGTTATTTTGATAGTATCAGAATGTCATTAGAAAGAAACACAATTTAAGCAATAGTGTCCCAGGCAATACCATTTATTCTTTTGAACATGGAAAACATTGACTCATGATAATTGTGGTCAAGAAACCATATGCTTGGGTCCTTCTCATCTTCTTCAAATGGCACTGAGAAAAAAACAATTCAAATATCATATGAGCTTTCAAACAAAGCATTTGGTCTAGAAGCATGAAACCCTAAAACCAAAAAAGAGGATAAAAGAGCAAAGATAAGAAAAAGGTTATAGCTACATCCTGGCAATTGCTCAACCAATTAACATGGAATGACTTCTCATGTGGTATTCTTGAAACTTGATATAAAAAAAAATACATACTTTTTTACCACAACCTATAGCACAATCCTAATTTGAACAGTGTGGAAATGATAGCTGATATTACCACCATATCACACATAGTCAATATCAACAGGCATAGTACTCATTTAGCATATGAATAAACTCCCAAGGTCTTATTCAGGATAATTTTCATACTATGACCAACATATTTATCTTTTAGGTTCCCTGGCCAAGCCAGCTTCTCAAACAATGCTTCATTTCAATACCTAAGGTTTCCTCAACATATGCATCCATAATCCAATTCCTTCCATAGCCAAAACTCCAAAAAACATAGCAAGAAATTTATTTAATTAACAGATTTATAAATAAAAAAAGAAAACGAAAATTTTCAATTCCTATATTCACACGAAATGATCTATAACCATAAAATCACTATAACCCACTACATAAAATTCAAAAACGAAAAGAAGAAGAAATAAAAATAAACAAAAATTGGTGGGTCAAAATCAAAAGGAGATCTAGAAATTGAACAGAGTCAAAGTGAAGCAAGAATTGGACCTGCAAAGCTATTGGTAACATCAACAGTGCCTTTAAAAGAAGAGCCAAGCAAGACTCCAACAACACGTTTGTGAGTATCCTTAGCAACTCTACTATAGTTATCAACGATGCTTAACAGAACAAGTGGATGCACTATCACCTTCTCTATCGGTCTTGCCGATATTTGCTGCGTCTTTATCACATCCATTACTATTATTTCTTGCTCTCTGATTCGATTTTTCAATTCCCAATTTCTCTTTCTGATTCTAAAATAATTTTGATTTTTGGTCCTGGGTTTTTTAATTCGATTGCTTCTTCTCCAGGAAAACTTTTGCTTCTCTTCGAGGATCTGGTTGTTGTTCGTTAATGATTGTTTGGGCTAAGGAGTTGTTAACTGGGCCGTCACATGGATCCAGTTTAATCCAAATTTTGGACCTTGGACAACGTAATTGGGCTATTATGTTACTTCAAAACTCTTGCTGAATGGATCACATTGAAATCTATACTTCAACATCAGACATTGATATTTGGGTTGTTTAAAATGAAAAACTTGTCAATTACATTTAAAATATATAACCAACAGATATTACATACTATGCAAACACATATTATAAGTGTCAAACTCATGAATCAAGATATTGTATACAACTCAAATATTTATTACAGATATCAGAATATCAAATTTACAAATCATAAATTTTAAAATTGGAAGTCTAATTATAGAATTTTCATAGGGAAAAATATAAAAAACTATTATTTTATATTTTGAAGTTTGTGAATTTTTTTTTATTTATAAAATGGGATCTATGATTTGAATAGTTAGTAATTTATATTTCAGAAAATTAAAAGAGTTAATCAGAATTAGTGTGATGTTTATGTGATATAAATCTCACTATTATAACATAAATGTCACATTAAGAGATATTAATGACATTAGACTGTGTATTCTAAATTGCTGGCGGTATAAACTACAAAATTTATTTTATGAAAAAAAAAATTTATAAATCTCAAAATATAAAAAAGTCAAACCACAAGTGTTTTTTTTTTTTTTCTATATTTTCATTTTCATATTTACAATATTAAAAATGAAATACGAAATTCATTTTAAATTTATGATTTATTAGCTTGTACTTTAAAACTCTTCAAATACACTAATTTGTATCCAACTCAAACCTATCCTTGTAGTAAGATTATAATTTATAAGGATAAATAAATAAATAATTTGGGTCATTTTTAATTTAAGATATGTGATTTATTTTTGATAAAAAGAGATTTATGATTTGTTCCGTTAATAGTTAGAGGCATAGGATACTAACACCGTTAGTAAACGTCTATATAGTGCCTACGTAATGTCATTGTTCTAATTTTTAATTTTGAAAAATATTATAATTATTCATGTGATAATTTATTTAATTTTTTAAAATAAAATATTAAAAATTAATAATTTTAAAAAAATAAATTTTGAATATTTAAAAAAATTAAATTAAAAATAAAAATCTTCAAAACATTTAAAATTATAATTTTAAGATTAAAATAAAATATATTGAAAATTAATAATTTTGAAAAGAAAATAAATTTTAAATTTTAAAATCATAATATTTTCGATTTTAAAATTTTAAATATTTTAAAAATTAAAATTAAAATTGAAAATCTTCAAAACATTTAAATTTATAATTTTAAAAATAAAATAATATATTAAAAATTAATAATTTTGAAAATAAAATAATTTTAAAAATTTTAAAAATATTTAAAACATAAAAATTAAAATTAAAAAACTTCAAAACATTTAGATTTATAATTTTAAGATTAAAATAAAATATTAAAAATTTATAAATTTTGAAAAGAAAATAAATTTTAAATTTTAAAATTATAATATTTTAGATTTTAAAATTGAAATATTTTAAAAACTAAAATTCAAATTCAAATATCTTCAAAACATTTAAATTTATAATTTTAAGAATAAATTAAAATATTGAAAATTAATTTTTCTTTTTCAAAATTATTAATATTAATATTAAAATTTAAAATTTATTATTTTTTTTAAATTATTAATTATTAATATTTATTTTTAAAAAATAAATAAATTGCCACGTAAATAATTAAAAATCCACATGACATTTTTCCAAATAAAAAATTAAAATAGTGGCGTCATGTAGGCGCCCATTGACTGTATTAGTGTCATTTCTAACTACGAATAGAACAAATCACAGGTTTCCTTTTTGTCAAAAAAACAAACCATATATCTTAAATTGAAAATAGTTGAAATTACAAGAGATATTTTTTTGTGCTTATCCCTAATTTATTTTGGATTAATTATTCTGAAATCTCTATATTTTAGTCGATTATACTAAAAAGTTACTGTATTTTTAAAATTATAATAAAAAATTTATATATTTTTATACCGTTAAAATTCGAGATCCTTCTGTTAGAAAATCTATTAAATCTATTTAAAAAATTTATAATTCCCTTCATTTTAATCTAATTTTCATTCAAATCTTTTAATCATACTAAATCTTTATCTTTACCACCACCACCACCATCATCACTAAATTTAACATTATAAAGTATAAATCAATTAAATCATTAATTAAACTCAAAATCAATAATTTGAATAAATTTTAAACTCAAAAATTTCAAACAAAAAAAAAATTGCTAACAAATGGGCAGCTGCATGTTAAGAAATTCACCTCTAGAAGAATTAATAAAATAAGTAGTAGTAATAATATATAATAGTAATATATTTATCAAAACTGAAGTAAATTGAAGAATTAGAGAGAGAAAACAAACAAAACAAAAAACAAAACCAGAACTAGAGTCATGGTTTTGACGAGAAGAAGTGGATCTCTTTATGGAAACAATAATATCAAGAGATCTTCATCATTGGAGAATAAGCCTGTCACATCCCCACTTCAAGATATGACGATCTTAGGAAAATGGTTAGCTTAAGTCTACCAGTTCCCGTAGAAACCATTATAACTTCCAAATTATTATCTCATAAAATTATTTACGAAAATTTCGCCAAAGTCTTCTTTGTAATTATAAAAATCTCAAATTACGACTCATTCAATTTAATAATAAACATAACCTGCAAGAAAACCAACACTTCTAAAATTTCACCTTATTCTCTCAACTTCCACTTCTCATATCACATTTTCATACTTCAATTAATAATCCATTAATATTTATGCAGTAGTTTAATTAAAATATATAATCATGGAGCATTTTTAGAGAAAACAAAATACAATAAATTCTTTACAGAAGAGACAGTTACGTAAGTACTGTTGGTTCCAAGCTCGGATGGAGGAGATGGGCTGGAACCACCACTATCTACTATAGACCTAAAAATATTAAATCACAAGAGAGTGAGAATTTAATCTTAGTGAGTAATACACATATTATCTTACTTGTGAGGCTAGGTGAGAGAATTGCTCACAATGAAGATAATGAAAATATGAATATATAGATAAAATGTACAATAACAATAGGGAGTCATTCAACATGTAGGTTCAGTTATCAATATATTCATATTGGCATTAAAGATACATATCGTATCATAATATCATAATATCATGAAAATGACATAATCATTATTGATCATTTAAGCAGAAACTACAATATGATAGCATGTTATTTACTCATACGGTTGATCATATCACATGGTTAGAACCTTAACTTCCACATAGCTAGGATCATTAAACAGCTGTGCACAATATCATTAAAGCTTCTATCATTTCATTAATGCTATATATAGTGCTTAATAATTAGGTATCAAAAAATAACTCAAGCACTTTGAAGGTTTTAAATCAATAACGTATTTGGCCAATCATATAAATTCAATAAAAAGGAATTATTTGGCATTTTGAAAGACATAAAAATAATCATAGATAATATAATTGATGCTTTCGGCTAATAATGAGAATTTCAAAGCAATTTCAATAACTTGATTTGAATACAATGTTAAGTAAAACAATATGTATATTACTCATCTCAAGAAGCAAAAATTCAAAAATTGATCTTCATTCTCTACTCAATAAAGACAAAAGAGGTGATCATGAACCTCTTTATCATCCTTTTTAGATGCTATATATACAAGTAAATATAATTTAGTGTCTGTTTGATAGGAACTTTAATTAACTAAAATTTTAATTAATCCATTTCCCTAAAATTCTCAAATCTTAGGGTAATTTCAGCTTTCATCCTATTGACAACCTTAGTTCTCTTAGCCTTATCTCCCTCTATATTTATCCAATTGCTTCAATTCTATTTTCTACTTAAACTAAATATCTCAAGCTTCAACATATCCAAAATTCAGATTTTTCTTACCACTACACGAATTATGGGAGAATTTCTAATTTTACCCTAAAATTTGTCTTTTATCCTGCATATTCTATCCAGGCAGCCTTTAGTGTTTTATTTGCATCTCATTGTACAGATATCCAAATGTTACTTTGTTTTTATGAAATTTTATTAAGACATAAAAAAATATTTTTCATGTTTTGAGTTTTCCCTAATTTTGTCCTTAAGGTTCTCAAAACCTCAAAACACAGTAGGGTTTTTCAGTCAAAATCCTAACCCGAGTCAGCCTTACTCAGTCTAACAACAAGAATTTAATAAAACTTCCTTAAAAGAAAATAATCTACATATGTACATCTACAACTTTTATATTTTGTAAATTTCTAAATTTCAATTTTAAAGGCACAAAAACTCAGTCTTAAAATTCTATCAAAACACAAGAATTTCAAAATTTTCAAGGATTAACTTCTAATTTAACCTCCTTTCACCAATTAAACCTCTAAATTATCAATTAAACCCATTAAATTAAATTATGGAGTTAGATAAGAACATTATCTCTTGGAGTCCTTTGAAAAATTTTCTTTAACTATCTACAAATTTGAAGAAGAAAATTGAGCTTTGGAGATAAAAGTATGAAAATTAATGAAGATTGAGAGTGGTTTAAATGAGTGAGATGAAGTAAAATTTTTGAGAAAGAAATGATGAAAATTTAAGCGGAGGCTTAGGGAAGAAGATGAAGATGATAATTTTCTTTTTAATTATAATTATTTATAAGCTTTTATAACCAATTATAAATTTAGAAAAATAAAATTCAAGAAAAAGGAAAGAAAAATATATACACCCTATTTTATGTCTAAGTTAATTTTGATAAAATTAAACAAATTATTTTTGATGAAAATTCTTCCACTTGGCCGGCCACCTTACCCATTTAATCATTTCATTTTTTTAATTTTTTTAATTATTAGTCAAATTTTGACTCTATTTCTTAAAATTTATAAAATTGTCATTTTCCTCTTCTTATTCTTCTATCTCTTTTACTTTACTACTTAAACATTTAAATTTTATCAATTTCACTCAATTTAATTTTTAACTCATCCATTATTCATCAAATTTTAGTTGTGTGAAGAAAAATTGAATAAAATAACGCTTTAAAATTTATTAAAATCGAACTCCGAAGGGTGTTCAAACTTAAGTTTTTCTTTTTAAGCCTTTTAATTGATTTAACTAATTAATACTCTTTCTAATTCCATTTAATTTTCTAATTATTTTTCCAAACTGTCAAGCTATCCAACTTAGGTTATCTGTAATTAATTCTAAGCAATATACCTTCTAAAATTTATAAAAAATTGACTACTGACGCTCGTTCCTTATAATTATCTTTAATCATTTTAAATTTTTGTTCAGGGTTATTACAAAGCCTCCTTCACCAAAGCATCAAAAGGTACAAAAAGGAGAGGAAACAAAATCAAGAAATCAATTTTTTTTTACTTTTTGGTTATTGTTTCGACATGTTTCATTTTTTTTATGTCAATATTTGTGATTTATTCTACTTTTAGGGTGAAAATGGTGGAACGTAGGAGAAATTAATGCCAGCGACGAAGAATTCCAAGGAATTGTGTTACCCTGTCGCTCTGAATCCATCAGAATGTAGGCTTGGTGATATTTCGATTGCTGGAGATGGTACTGGAAAGGTTGTGAGTACAGGGAAAGCTGAGACATTGTGGTTTGAGGAAGAAAGGGTACGATAGAGGCTGAAACAAATATTTTAATCAAAATATTTAGAGTTTGGTTGAGTTTGTTGTTGGAGAAGAAGTGAAAGAGTATTTTGGATATTAAGATAAATAATTTAATCAAAATTTAACTTTCTGTAATTTGACTAATGAAAAAAAAAAATAAATGAAATAATCTTATAGTCTAACGGAATTAAAATGAAGAGACTTTTTAGTATAATTTTGAAAATAAGAACTTTTTAATATAATTGGTCAAAATACAGCTATCTTAGAGTAATTAATCAGTTTATATATATAGGAAAGACTGTGACCCCTTTTTCGAATCATGTGATAAGGAAAGAATGTTTCAATGAAATATGACTTTCGTTTCGATTAACACATGCTGCAGTGAAACTGCACTTTTTTACTTCAGCCACTATTTTTGAACTTTCTGTCCTGATAGTGCTAATTAAGAAAAGGTGATGAGAAACTATACATATTTTAATTCAATAGTATTAATTTAATTACATATACTACATGTTTATGAAGAAAGGACAAGGCTCTTAATAACAAAAAGATTATTGCTACTGTTAGGCATGTCACTATTATTTGTTGGACTACATTTTTAAATAAGGTTCAAATAAGAGGTAGAAGGAAAAGTTGTCTTTCAATTATAATTTAAACAATAGAAATATTTTTATACTTATCTGATCTTCTCTATATCTTTACATCTTGCAAGGGGCTTCCACACAAAATTTCAACTACAAATAAAAGCAGTTCTTGTTATTAAGTGGATTTCATTTATGACTCTGATAATGAAGCTTAAAATTTGCTTATATTTTTTGTCAATTGTTTGTATTTCATTTGATTTAAAAAAATAGTCATTTAGTAATTTATTATTATATAAGACATCTCATCACATGTATTCTACATGTTCATATTATATGCCATAGGATCAATAGTCTAGAGGTTGTGTCTGTTTTATAATAATATAAAATTAAATATTAAAATCCTAATAGTTTTTTCAGTCTATCTAATATACAGAAAAAAAAAAATAGTGAGGGTACCAATTGCACTGAGAAATGATATATCATACACTTACAAATATACGAAACTCATTTATATAT
>CANXYC010889856.1:0-16186 GCA_948193065.1 Aleurites moluccanus | reverse complement strand
TTATGGAGACATACTCATATGATATCATAACAGGACTATCTCGATGATATAGTGGGTAAATTCATCGACCGTGTGCACACTGGTATTCACTGGACCCTTGCTAGAGAGGGTTATCATATTCTCTAGCCGTAAGGGCTGATCGCTCTTACATACACTGAATTTTGCACGATTGTGGTTTTATTATACAAATATACTTTTCATTGGACCCTATCCTGTTATATCATATGTGCGTTGACTCGTACACTGGACTTTATATGAATACTTATATGGATAATTACATGGATACTTATATGAATATTAATACAGATACTGGTCATATTCTTTACTTGTTATCTTATATTGATTCTACAGGCCATATATGGGCAACCATGGTATCATGATCATTTACTGCATCTTTATACTTATAGATTCACTGAGTATTTTTATACTCACCCTCTTCAGTGGTTATCATTTTCAGGTCAGCAGTGAGGCCCGAATTCCATAGGCACCTCCTATCCTCGCCTTGGAATTATACTGTTCAGTGATATATAATACTCCAGTCCTAAAGGCATATGTAAATATTTGTACAGTATAGAGGTTCCATAGTACTATAAATTAAATAGGGGCATGTATATGTGTATGATTATATATTTATGATTTTGCATATTTGTATTATGCTATGCATGGATAAAATTTGAGATACAGAGATATATACCTATATGAGTTGATATTGGAGATCCAGAGGGATCGTTGATAATTGAGATATGGGATGATTGTTGATAAAGATTATTGGAAGTGTTTATTGCATGTTTTTCAGCTAGATATAATCCTTATATAAAGGAGATGCTGCCCAAATTTTCATAGAATTGTCAAGCCATATTGAGCTTATTATTGAATTGCATGCCATATAGTACAGTTATTTGGGTTCTTCGTGATACTGGTAGTTTAGGCAACACCCATACCCTAAGACTGTCGCAGCTCCCAAGTTGGGTCGTGACACAACTAGAGACTCTAATGTATATTTTATTTTTATGGAGTCAATAAGTTTATATTCTAGAGCTCCATGAGGTATAATTCGAGGTATAGATAATTCTTGTTGACTTTATATGAGTAAGTATGAATGATATGAAAATATGGTATAACTTGTTACTGGAATTTAACAAATAATTAATGAAAAATGAGTAAAGATTGATAAAAATAATGATAAAGAAAATGGTAACAGTAATGACAATGTTAAATGTAAGTAAGCTATTGAAACATGATGTGAAAGGAAAATATATAAGTGTTATATGTGCCTATCTGAACTATGGAGTTGAGGATATAAGGGTGGTGTATATTGGGAGTGTATTTTCTATGCATGTTGAGAATTTTGAGGAATTATTGAAATGTGAATTTGGTATTATTCATGTTAGGAATTATATTAAAAATATAGAGGAAACTCTGTCAAAATTTTTGTAAGACTAATAATTGTTAAACAGAGTTTGAATATTTCTGAATGAGTTTAAGTATAATTAACATGTTTAAGTGTTCTACGGATATCTGGTGACCTTAGGTTTACCCGTGCCCCAGGACCGTCATGCTCCGAATCCAAGTCGTGACAATATATAAAGGTAGAAAAATAACCTAACATTTTAAATATTTACATACCTAGCACATATACAATAATTAATAATAATTCAAATACAAGCAGTTAAAACAAAATCATTAAAATACTTTTTTTAAAATCAAATAGTATAAGAACATATAATTCTCACATATAGCTTATATAAATAATTTAAACTTATACAAATAATTTTTCTCACATATTTATAAATTCATTTAAAATAAATAATTATTCAAATCAAATAATGGGGGAGAGTTTCAACTGAACACTTTTACATATATGCGATACATAGTCTGTATAACATATAAAGTCCAAGACCCAAATGACATATAAGGTTCAAAACCCATGTAATATAAGTACTGTGGAGTATTATACCATATCATTCCCCACAAGCCAAATACATATAATATATAAGGCTGAAACCTAAGAGAAACCCAGGTGTCATGGGAGGTTCAAGTTTTTATCTCACCCCAAATAAAAATATCATATAGAAAATAATAAAAGTAATTATAATAGTAACGACTCATAAACTTAGATATAAATAAATTCTAATATAAAAAATTTAATGACAACCATTACATATACACAATACACATATATTGCAAATAAATTTATATGCCATGTAATTATTAATATTATATAGTTTGCCTTCCCTAACTTAAGCAAATTTAATTAATTTATTCATATAAAAGTCATATACATAAATATTAAATTATTTCTATTGAACTTTATAGACAACCATTACATATATACAATACACATATATTGCAAATAAATTTATATATCATGTAATTATTAATATTATATAGTTTGTCTTCCCCGACTTCTAATTACAAGCAAATTTAATTAATTTATTCATACAAAAATCATACACATAAATATTAAATCATTTCAATTGAACTTTATATATTCCCTCATCTGAAAGTCTTCACAAAAATGATATATTAAACTTATTATCTCCAACATCTATGCATATAATGTGTATAATTAATATAAATGCAAATAGATAATTCATGTATGAATACTTATAAATGAATATTTTTAATGTTATTCAAATATAAAAATGCTTAATTTAATAATATGAATGTAATTCTAACATGATAAATTATGTCATTGTAACATATATAACCTATACTCTAAAATTTCTCCAATATATAAATTCTAGCAATAAATATATTTTTTATTCTAGAGCACTATGCCTTCTTCAAATTAACTCAAAATTTAATACCAATTAGCTAACATATAAATAAACATAACTCTAAAAAAACTCCAAATTATGAATCCATTTGGTCCCCCAAATATAATCCTAAAGTCAGTTGTCTGACAAGTTCTCTAAATATTGATAGTAGGTAAATACTCCCCTAAAATACTACTTTACAGTTCTCCAAAAATTTCTAAAAAAAAATCATAATATACAAAACATATAAAATTATAATTCTACTAAAGTTCATATTAATTGGAGTCCAAATAGTCCTTCAATTAATTATCATTTTAGAACTGTACTGCACATAACCTTTTACCAAACAGTTTATATCATTTTAAACATAAAATTAGATCTGACAGTTAGATCGTTCCCAAATTTAAACAAAACAAAATCGACATATATTAATCAAACATATAAAAATTTCACCTTCAAATACGAATCCAACTATAAGTTATAGAATTCGCAATTTCGATTACCAATAAAGGATTATATTAGTTCTAATTCATCACCCTAAAACTTATGAATTATGAATCAAAACTCAATTATATAATATTTTCTTATCCAAATCTTAAAATTTAATCATTTAAAAATCATATATATATATATCAATTATAAAATATTAGAATAAATTTTGAAGAAAACCTCCAAAACCCAAGTATGTATTTTCCTCTTCCTTTCCTCTCTACGTTTTTTTTTAATGGCTGTCACTCTAAAAACTAACACTTATATACCATCAAAAGAGAATAAAAACCATAATCCTTAATTGCTCACTAATCCATCATTTAATTAATTTAATCAGCTTAACCCCAAAATATATTATTTTTTAAAATTAACCACTAACACTATTTAAATTATACTACAATCACAACATTTAATTATGCATCATATAAATTCTCCAAAGTTCAATTAATTATAACTTATAAAAAATACCAAAATCCCTTGATAGAAAAATTATCACAATATCCCTAAAATAACAAAAATACAAAATATACTCAATTAACTCCATAATTCATATGAAAAATTTGGGGTTTCACAGGGCTGATCTCAAAACCTGGTGACATTAATCTCAATAGAATATATATATATAATGCCATAAAAATTATGCCAAACAAAAATCCATAACTATCATTGCATAATGTAAAGGTGTCATGCATATCAAATCTTAAGCAGTCCTAAATCTTTGACATATTTCAAATACAAATCTCTTGTAAGGAGTTTGGTAAAAGGATCTGCAATCATATCATGGGTAGAGATATGCTTAAGGACCACCTAACCTTACGTGATGATATCTCGAATGAAATGGTAACTAGTGTCAATATATTTTGACTTTTCTTAATATTTTAGATCCTTATCATAAGCTATTGCGACCATGTTGCTGCAAAAAATAAGAACAACATTACCAATATGTGTTGTAACATTCAAGTTTAGCAAGAATCGCCTCAACTAGATTGCCTTTTGAACTGCAACAGTACATGTAATGAACTCTGAATCCATTATTGCTAAGGAGACACATGCTTGCTTTCTTACTACTCTATAAGATGGTACCTCATCCTAATACAAACACATATCTAGAAGTGGATTTATGTTCATCTCGGTCTGCAGACCCATTAGCACCAGTGTATCCAACTAACTTGAGATTGCCACCATGATAGCATAAAGTGATGTTCTTAGTTCCTCTTAGATATCTCAAAATCCTTTTGATTGTTTGCCAATGCGCAAGTCCAAGATTACTTTGATATCTACTTACTATACCAACTGTAAAGCAAATGTCAGGTCGAGTACACATCACCAATGCACAAGTCCATAATTACTTTGATATCTACTTACCACACCAACTACAAAGAAAATGTCAGGTCGAGTACACATCATTACATATATCAAACTGCTAATTGCACTTGCATAAGGAATATTTTCCAACTATTTTTTTTCTTCTTTTGTTTTAAGACATTGAGCATTACTAAGAATTTGACCCTTCTCCATTGGAGTATCAATAGGTTTGGCATTATGCATTTGGAAATATTATAAGATTTTTTTTTTATGTAAGTCTCTTGAGACAAACTTAAGAATTTCTTTGATCGATCTATGTGAATCTTTACTTCTAATACATAATTAGCCTGGCCTAAGTCCTTCATCTCAAAAGTAGAGGATAACCACTCTTGAGAGGCTTTGATTAACTCCTAATCATTTCCAGCTAACAAAATATCGTCAACGTACAAAAATAAGATGAGAACACTTTTCCCTTCCTTTTTGACATACACACAATGGTCTTCTTCATATATTATTGCTTTATGAAATCGATGATACCATTGTCTAAATTATTTCTTGAGACCATAAATAGAATGCTTAAGGTGACACATTTTGTTGTTCCATGTAGATCTCCTCATCTAGCTCTCCATTGAGAAAAGCAGTCTTCACATCCGTGTGGAACAATTCCTAATCAAGATGTGTGACGATATCTCGAATTAAGCGAATTGAGATAAATCTCACCACTGGGGAGAATGTTTCCTTATAGTTTATTCCCTCTTTTTGTGTATAGCCTTTTGCTACTAGACAGGCCTTATATTTATCAATTGATCCATCCGTTTGGCACTTAATTTTGAAAACCCATTTGTTTCCTATAGCTTTGCATCCTACTAGAATATCAACTAACTCCCACACATCATTTTTAGTCATTGAACTCATTTCTTCATTCATTGCAACAATCCATTTTTCAGAGGCATGTGAAGTTATAGCTACTTCATAAGAAATTAGTTCATCATAATCCACAACAACACACATGAAAGATTCTCATTTGATCTCAAAACGTTAATGAGGAATCATTCCACGTTTGCTTCTACGTAATTATGGATCCTGAGATTCTACCTCAAGTGGTTCACTACCACTATCTTCAACTACCATAGGAGAAGAATGCATTTCCTCTTAATTATAAGATATTGAAGTATTATCTTGCAACTTATATAATTGAAGATCATTTTTAACTTCACCAATACTTGAGAAATCCTCTTCTAGGAAATCCATATCATGAGACTCTATTTCAGTCATCCCCTATTAGGATGTTTACCATACATCATATAACCCTTAGAGTGCTCAGAATATCTAATAAAAATATATTTATTAGCTCTAGGACCCAACTTCCTATGCTTATGAGAAGCATTGTGAACATATCTTGTTGATCCCCATGGAAACAAACCATCTAAAAAAGGTTTACTATCATTAATATATAAGCAACTGTCATCCTTCTAAAAACTAATTGGAAGATTAGCTTTTGCCATCATTGACCTAACCATGTTTAGAAGTGTACGATTCCTCCTTTTCACTACACCATTTTGTTGCAGAGTATAAGAAATTGCCAATTACCTATGTATCCCCCTTTCCTCATAAAACATTTTAAATTAATCAAATAAATATTCTAGGCCCTAATCAGTACGAAGGACCTTTATGCTCCTCTCTTTCTGATTCTCAACCTCATCCAAGAAGTGTTTGAAATAGTCCAAAGCTTCTGAACAGTGAGATAATAGAAAAACTGAACCATACCGCTAATAGTCATCAATAAAAGCGAGAAAATAAAATGCGTTATGGCAAGCCTTCATACTCATAGGTTCGCATATATCTGAATGGATTAGCTCCAATGGGTAAGAAGCTCTATTGGCCTTACCAAAAGGCTTTATGCAGGCTTTTCCTGCTAAGTATGGTTCATATATAAGTAGGTTGATTTTATTAAGTGACCCCAAAAGGCATTCTCTTGCTAATTTGCCATCCTCTCTTGTCTTATATGTTCCAATCTTGTATGTCATTTAATTGAATTAGATACAATATCATAAAAAGATATAACAAAAGAAACAAAATTATTTTTAAGTTGGAATATAAATCCAACATAAAAAAAAAAAAAAAACAATTATCCCTTAAAGAACCATAACCATGAAAGTCTGAACCCAAAGACATCTCTAATTAAGTTCTCTCAAAATGGATAGAAAATCCTAATTTTATAATTACTAAAATTGAAAATAGATTACATTGAATACCAAGTACATATAACACATATTTTATCAACAAGTCGCGACTAGAACACATCTTTAACTGATAGGAAACAATGCCAAGGATTTTTTCCTTAACGTCATTTCCCATTGTAACATAATAGGTGTATGATGGTACTCGATGATAATCGACATATCCTGATTGATCTCTCGCTACATTATTTATTGCTTTTATGTCTACAACCTAACCAATGAGAACTTGAGCAACAAATAATTTTGAGCAAACTAAAATGCTAGAAGAGCAAGAAAAGAGAAATACCTTCTTCGGCTCAGTGCCTTCACGAGCAAAGTGTCCAATCTATAGATAGTTATAGCATTTTTATGCTTATCAACCTTTCCATCATTTAATGGAGGAATCCTTACCTTATTTTGTTCAACCTTTTGTTGCCCATTGCACTTAAATTTATATCCTTTGTGCTTGCTAGTTTGAGCAACCATTACTGTAGTGCAGTTCGCCATTCTGCCTCCGTCTCAAGTAGAAGATGATAAGAAATGTCATTAAAACTTTTGATGCTCTCATTATGTGTCAACACTAAATTGACATGTTTCCAAGAGGAATCAGGCAAGGATATGAGGACGTCTAAAATTTATTGCTCATCATTGAGCTCTACTCTAGCTACCTTTAATTCTCTAATCATCGTGGATATAGTTGTGAGATGTTCTTGCATGCTATTGTTTTGGATCAGTGACATATTCATTGAATTTGAGAGTTAGGCCCTTAATTTCATTGTTGTGGTGCCACCAAATTTTAATTTAAGTTGCCCCCACATAGTTTTAGCTGTTGAAAAGTTCTCAAACTCTTTTATAAGGTTGTCATGCATGCAGCTAAATATAGTATAGCGCACGCTAGGATCCTTAATTTGTCACTTCTCATAAATGTACTTTGAGCAAGAGATGCATTCTCAGCTGATGATGTCATAATTATTAAGTCTTCTCATTAAGATGCCACATATCATAATTATTACCATTCAATTTGTGTTGATTTGATAACTCATGTACTAAATTCTTAGAGGTAATTTTCACTACAATCATCACACAAATTTAAATTGGGCACTTATATATATATATAATTTTATTCATCAATCAAATTAAATATAAAATTCTAATAAATATTCTAAAATCAAAAAGACTAATAATCATATCTTATTATGTAAATTAAAATAACTTATTTAATTTAATTATTAATAAAATACGAAGACATATTTCTTTATTCACAATATATAATAAATATTTACATATTTAATAAAAATCCTTTATAAACTCGATTATTACTTAACATGCCAAAATTAATTTATAAATAGAAATTTAATATTGAAATAGCATCAAACAATAAAATCTCTATTAAATACTAATAATAAAATTATTATCACAAAAATAATAACCATGGAGATATAATTATGAATAAAACCAAATTAGAATATAATTTTTCAGAATTATATAATAATTCGGCTTAAAATTTCATGAAAATTGGTAATGGCCTTGTGCCATACGGCTTTGTATCACATGGTTACAGTGACCTGATCGCACGGCACAAAAGAAAGGTTTTGGCCTTTAGCCAAATAGCCAATGTTTTGTGGTCACAGCCTGATCAATCGTATAATTGAGTTTAGTCCATGTGACTAAGCTTCTGCCCACACGACAATTTTGTTTTTAAGTATATATGGCCTTCACGTGTGGCCTTCTGCCACACACAATCATGCTTTATGTGACAATTACAGTGATCGTATGCCAAACAGAATGACCCAGCGAAAATCTTCGAAAAATTTATTGACTTTAAAAGAATATGAAATTAATAAATATCAAAATTTATTAATTTAAAAAAATATTAAAAATTAAAAAAAATAATTTTTAAATAAAAATATTATTTTATTTCAAAATCAAAGTCGCCTTAACTCTAAAACTTATATGCCTATTTATAAATAATAATTTTCAAAAATCCTAATTGTCTAATATGGTAACTTATTTTTAAAAGAAAATAAATTATCAAATTTACATAAATAATAAATTAAAATATTATAAAGACAATATTTTAAAATGCGCCTTAAAATATATTTCTTATTAAAAGAAAATAAAAAAATAAAAGTTACCATAAATAAATAAAAAATCTTAAATTGTCAAAACGAAAATCTAAATAAATGAATTTAGTTAAAATATTCCATCAATCATTGCCAAAACCAATGAGTTGGATCCGTTGCCCGTTTCCCAGTGGATTAGATCCAAATCAAGTCCAAAATAAAATACTTTAATTGACTCATTTATTTGATTTTAATTTTTTTATATGATTAAATTGTTCCCTAAATAAAATTTTTTTATATGGTTAAATTGTTCCATAAATTTTAAAGTATGAATGTCTACATCACACAGTCTCGCTGTGTTTCAGTCGGAATGACTATTTAACAATTGTTGGATGTTGCTTCTTTCTAATACTATGTTTCAGTCCACAAAACGGAAACTCTATGAAAATTATCAAGCTGTCATAGTGATAAGGCAAAGGCATACGCAAATAATTAATTGGGTAAGATATGCCAAAATATTAATCGCTAGCAGAAGTTATATGCTAATATTAAATCCTTGAAATAAAATTTAGCAATCTAAGTGTATAGAAACAAGCAATTCAATGGCGAAAATCAAATTTTAATGACTCTGACACTATTATTGAAAAATAATGACAATAATATGAGGGGGCAGCGGAATACCTCTTAAGAATTCAATATAAAATTATCACAATATTATGGCCTGAAATCACAAACCCACAGTTGTTTCTATACAGACTTAAATCACGTAATAAATATCGTAGAAAGCGGAATACCTCTTAAGAGTCCAATATAAAATTACCACAATATTACAGTTTGAGATCACGAACTCACAGTTGTTCTTAAATTATGAATAAATATTATAGAAAAAATAATTTATACAGACGTCCTTTTCGTCAACATAAATAGCTATTAGAGTCGTTCACATAAATTTTACGCTTTAAATCTTAGGACAGTGAATGGTTATCCTATAAAGAACTAACATAAATGGATATTATACTTTTATGGATACTGTTAATTTTCTCGATGTCTATTATATAGTAGTTAGGAGAATACAGTAACCCTAGTAGAAATTTATTAAGTTTCCTTTTATCCTATTCTTAGTTGAATAGAAATTAATGTACCATAATATGAATGTATATGTGGTCTCTTAGGACCAACGGATAACACTATTAAAATAAAGGATTGATTGGTACTTACTTTTTCTTTTACTTGAAGATGAAAAATAATATTTCTGTCGTAACAGTATGAAAATATCAAGTGTCTTTTGTGCATTGAAAGTGCAAGGAAAGACCACCAAATTATTAGTAAAAAACTAAAAATGAAACTTGGAACGGATCAAGTTGAAAGGTGAGTAGTAACTACTCTTGATGCTTACCTCTCATCTCCCGCCAAATCTTTAATTTACTGTTTTCTTGATCTATTTGTTTTCACATTGATGTGTATGTATATATATGTGGACGTAGTAACTTCTCATTTAGCTATCTTTTACTTCACATGATCAACCATCCAACCCCTTAGGCCTTAGCCTTTCTTTCTCACCCTTTTATTTTCTTTCATGCATATATATATATATAGAAACTTCTATTATTGGTAGCACACTACTGCCACGTTCCTTTAAATTTTAATTTTTAATTAAGTTCTTAATCAATTTGTTAAATCCAAGTTAATTAATAGTATTACATTATAAAGTACTAGCTTTATCACATTTCCTATTTTAAAGTTTTAGCAATGCCCATATTATATGATTGAAAGGGATTTACATTAAAAAATGTTCTATATGGTTTAGCAATAAGTTTTGAACTATTGTTAATGAGATGAGAAGTATATAAATATAAATTTTCTGCAAGTAGGTTTGAACTTAATCGTTAATAGATTTGTTCAAGGTTTGATATAAATTTAAAAAGAGTTAAATTTTTTAAACTTCCGACTCATATAACCCGTAATTTTTTTCATATATTGATATTTGTGTCCTTAATCTATCTATCAGTCAACAATTGACCATTCTACCACTAAATAATTGAGGAAAAACTCCCTTCAAAAAGTCAACCTTTATATTTTATTAATTCAATAATTGAGAGGATTTACTTTTTTTTTTTTTTTTTAGAAATATTGAGTGGGTTTAATTGATTAAAATTTAAATTTATGTCAAAATTTGAAAAGTAACTTTAAAATATTTTAATCAAATATGGGCAATGTACCTTTGAATTTCTCTAAAAAAAATTAATTTTTCTAAATTCACAATTGATAAGTTTTTTTTTATTATTGCTTTAAAAAAAATCCTTAGAAGTTAAAATTCTTTTTCTTCAAAATAAAATCATTTAAGCTAAAATTGAAGGGCATTCATGAGAAAAGAAAATGTATATATAACGTTTTATGATTTCACTTTAAAATTAGAACTTTAACTCTAGGATTAGTAAGCTAATCATTTGATTACTAGCATGTAAAGAGACCCTTAATCAAAAAGCAAGCAATTAGCTAGTTAATGTTGATGATAATGATAAACATGATTAATGTTAATTAAAACAAGAGTCATGTGCATAAAATCAATGTCCTAACAACTAATTTGGTTGGTCTTGAAATTGCCACTAGACCTTCCTTGACTATAAGACAAATCTCAACTACCTCAATTAAATCATCCCTAAATTAATGAAATAAAGTGTAAATATCACCCTGGAGTATATCCCCCTTTTCCTTTGAAAGTTTAAATAAATCCTTAATATTATCAAAACTTTAAAATACATCCTCTTTCTTTGTTAATATTTGTTCCTAAATTTTATGTGGTCTAAAAAATAATTAATAATTTATAATTTAATATCTAATTATAAAAAAATAATTTTTAAATTAAATATACACAAATAATAAAATAAATTAATAATTAATTAAAAGTTAATTATTTTATTTAATTAAAATTAAAATAAAATTTACTTTTAATTAAAATTATTTTTATTTAATTAAAATAATTAATTTTTATTTAATTATTTAATTTATTTTATTATTTTTATATATTAGCAGTTATTTTTTATATATTTATTAAAAAAAATTATATTTCATTAAAATTAAAATAATTAAAAAATATATTTTTTTCTCTTACTTTTCATATATATACAAGACACTTTTAATTATTTTACTAAAATTTAATGAAATAATAAAGAAATAAACAGAAGGATTAAATTTTTTAGTGAAATAAAAATATAAAAATTAACTGTACTTCTTTTATTTAATATAAAATTAAAATAAATAAAATTACTTTTTATTTAATTATTTAATTTATTATCTTTTTTTTTTTGTATATTTAAATAAAAATAGATATTTTTTCTCTTTTTTTATACATATAAGACTCTTTTGGTCATTTTGTCTATTTTTAATTATTTTAATTTTAATTAAATATATAAAAAATAATTTTTTAATCAAATATACAAAAATAAGAAAATAAATTAAATAATTAAATAAAAAGTAATTTATTTTAATTTTAAATTAAAATAAAAAAATATGTATGAATATTTCACATAGAAAAATATTCATATATATTTTTAAATATTAAAATTTTAATTAAATGAAAAAGCCAGAAAATATATTTAAAAAAATAAATAAAATAAGGATATTTTTTGAATGAAATATTAAAAAAAGAAACACAATATTTCATCAATAAACTTGGTCATTCCATTTATTTTCTTTGATTTTTCTATTAAATTTTAATAAATTGATTAAAAGTGTTTTGTGTGTGTGTGTGTGTGTGTGTGTGTGTGTGTATATATATATATATAATAAGAGGATTAATCATCTATTTTTAATTATTTAAATTTAAATTAAATATAAAAAATAAATTTTTAATTAAATATAAAAATATATAGAAAATAAGAAAATTAATTAATTTAATTAAATAAAAAAGTAATTTTATTTATTTTAATTTTAGAAAATTAAATAATTAAATAAAAAATAATTAATTTTTATTTTAATTAAATAAAAAGTAATTTTAATCAAAATTAATCTTTATTTTAATTTTAATTAAATAAAATAATTAATTTTTATCTAATTATTAATTTATTTTATTGTTTTTATATTTAATTTAAAAATTATTTTTTATAATTAGATAAAAAAAATTAAAGGCTAAATTATAATTTATCAGTTACTTCTTAACTTATATGAAGCCGGGGACAAACACTAATAAAAGAAGGGAGCACGTTTTAAAGTTTTAATATCGTTAAAGATTTATTTAAATTTTTAAAAAGAAAAAGAGCCATGTTCTTTGAAATCAAGACAACTTATTCAGTTGCTTAATATGTTCAATTATATATTGATAAGATAGTCAGACTACACGAAATATCATTGGCTATCATATCAAATCAAGAAACTCAGTTCACTTCATAATTTTGGCATAAATTTTAAGAAGTATTGGGTACTCAGCTGCACTTCAATACTGCTTTTCATCCACAGACTGACAGGCAAACAAAACGTATTATTCATACATTAGAAAATATGTTACGGCTATGTGTTTTTTATTTTATAGGTAATTGGGATCGGTATTTACCATTAATTGAATTTGCTTAAAACAACACTTATCGCTCTTTTATTGGTATGGCACTATACGAAGCGTTATATGGTAGAAAATGTTGATCGTCAGTTTATTGGATTGAACCAAAGGAGAAACAGTTAGATGAGCCAGAGTTAATTAAGAAAACGATGAAAAAAGTCCTCATTATTAAAGAAATGATGAAGACAACTTTTAGTATACATAAGAGTTACGCAGATCTGAAGCTCAAAGATGTTTAATTTGTTATAGGTGACCATGTATTTCTCTAAATTTCATCAATAAAGGGTGTGATGCGATTTGGCAACAAAAGGAAGCTATCACCATGTTACATTGGGCCATTTGAGATTTTGGATAGAATTGGCAATGTTTCTTACCGAATGGCACTTCCACCACAACTTAGTCGTGTATGTCCAGTCTTCCATATATCTATACTTCGCAAATATATTTCGGATCTATCACATGTGCTTCAATCGCAGGACATCGAAGTAGATGAAGACTTAACTTATAATGAAATGTTAATCAAAATAGTAGATTGACAAGTTAGGCAACTTCGAAATAAGACGATACCAATAGTTAAAGTTCTATGAAATAATAATTTGATAGAAGAGTATACGTGGGAAAGTGAACATGATATGCAGACTAAATAACCCTAGCTATTTTAAGAATAAGGTATGTTTAGTTAAAATTCAAGGACAAATTTTATTAAAAGGATAGAGTGTAACACCCTGAATTTTTCTATAATTACACATAGAACCCTGTAATCAGTATAATTGATTTTATAGTTCTTAATTAAATAGTTAGACGTAAAATAATAATTTAGTACGTAAATAGACAGTTTAAGATAAAATAATATTTTAATACCTAAATTTTAAATTTTATACCTAAATTACATAATTAAACATAGAATTTCACCAAATTAATTATGAGACCTAAAATTTATATGATAAATAAATTATGAAAACTAAAAGTACCTAAAATAAGGTTTTGGGTCAATTTGTAAATAATGAAAGTTTGGAGGCCAAATCATAAATATCAAAAATTATCAAAATATCTTTAATTTCTAGATAATTCTATTTTGGATCCAAATTTCCTCCCTCTTCTTCCAAAGTGGTCGAACCCTCTTCCATCTCCTCCTCCATTTCTTTTTCTTCCAACCAAAATTCATCTATCAAATTTCAACCAAATTTCAATCTAATTAATCCTACATTAATTTTAAAGTCTAAACACCTAAAAGCTATCAAAATTTCTATATATATATATATAAAAAAAACATAAAGAAATCCAAATTCATCAAAGGAAGCTAAGTTGGGTTTTTGAAGAATTTGAGATAATTGATCTATACTTACTTCTTTTTCATTAATTATGATTAAAATGATAGATATATATGGTTATTTAAATAAATAGAAGTATATAATAGGCAATAGATTAATTAGAACTTTATATGGAGATTATGTCAAAACCTAGGATTTGATATGGAAGTGTTTAATTCAAACTAAGCTTAGATTATAATTTTTCATATTAAAATTAGTCTAAAACATACTAAATTTATATTGTAGAAACAAGAAATCAAAGACAGAATAATGATGATGGTGATGAAGGACAAGTTAGAATAAGTTGAATTTTGATGATCCTAAGGTGTTTTTTATTTAATCAAGTGTTGAGGTGAGTTATAAATATGTTGTTATGCATGAAATTTGCTATATTTGAAATTATGGAAGTTTTCCCCCCATTTTCCTTATGTGGCCGATCCACCTAGACTAATTTTCTTTGGTTTTGTTGCTTCATTTTTTTTGTATATATATAACCTAATTCTCTTGATTATTGTTTGAATTTGTGCACCAATTATTTCAATTGGAATGTGTTCTTGTGAATTGTGAAATTGACCTATCTATTCATACTTCAAAAGGTTACCAAATTGTTGTTAAAATCATGCACACCAAGTATTCGTAAAAATGTCTCAATGGAACTAACTTTCAATCCACCAAGTGTTTAACCTTAAACCTATTATCATTTGATATGTTGGCACCAATGATAGTAAAATGTGGCTTAAACCAAAGGATATTGATATATTTCAATGTAAATATTCTTTCTTGAGCATTATTGAATTGTGAGTATTATACCTAATAAGTCCATTATTGTGTTACTTTAAATTAAATGATTTTTCTTGTATCATTGAATCCATATATGAACCCTTATGTGCCATTAAATAAACTTGTACTGAATACTTGATAACATGATAGAACTATCTTCCAATGGGGTAGTAGGTGAGAACCATCGGCAATGTGCACATTAATTAATTTATTAGTCCTAACTAAGAAGGGTTAAATCCTAGCCATAAGGTCTTATCAACCTTATGTATTTTTACGAGTTTAAACTACTATAAATGTAGCCAATGAAATTTTAATGAGCACGAGGCTCTATATCTGTTATGTTTTATTTTACCTTCTTTATGCCTATTCATTGAATTATGTGATCTTGATTACCTTGTTTATTTTATTTGTTACTTGCTACTTTTGATATGAACATTTGGTGGACTGCCCTATTCTTTACCTAACCATATTGCATAATAATATATTTATAGCTCACTAAGTAGTAATACTCACCTCTTAGTTATTTTAAAATTTTAGGTTAGGAGTAGTTGTAACGGTTCCTGAGACTTTTTTTCTTCTTCAGAGGAACCGGATACTTTTGCTATATAAATATTCTAAACTTATTTCTTATATAATTCTGTAGTAGCTCTATAGTTAAATAGTATATATATATATATATATATATATATATATATATATATATATATAT